>WAAG01047682.1:16927-77841 GCA_013390105.1 Tichodroma muraria | reverse complement strand
CCTGGGAATTGGGCATCTGATATCAGGCTGGTCACCAAAGTTTTTGTAAGTAATATAGTTTTCAGAACATATCAGCACCCCGCTGGGGCCATCAGAACCACCAGGAACTGAAAGAAAATTATCAAGAGAAAAGCCTTTACCACAGATCTGACTCGCTGGCTGCAGAACATTTGGGTTTCTTTAAAGCAATGTAGTTTCCAGTATTCTCCATCACCCTGCATATACAAATCTGCTCTTATTGAAAAGACAAGGGACTGAGTACAGCTGCCTGTGCTGCCATGAGAACAGGGCAGATGAAACCAGGGGACCTGGAAGGTTGCAGCTTCTGACAAATTGCTAAGTTTTATCCTTCCAGGTTTATTCTAGTCTATAAAACCATGACACGCCCAAAATACCACACTAGCAACTTGTCAGTTAAACACAACCCTTGGGTTTGTGGCATGTTTGCTTGTAGAAAAATCCATCAGATGGATTAACATCTTTAGTTAATAGAAGCATTTCTAAAACCATACTTTGTGATCTCATTGTAACAAAAGATATCATCAAACAGATTCAGCACAATATTTGGTGTCTGTCTGACAGTGGCCTACAGAAGACGCAACAGGGAAGCATATGAAGATGCTCTCCTTGCTCAGCATCTTTTGTGCTTGGAGAAGAACCTGCAGCAGTTTCCCTGTCTAAAGGTATTATACTGGCTTTGCATTCAACCCCTCAAAGTGGGCTTTTAGTCCATGGATTCATCTACTGCTTTTAGCTGATGGAATCCCATTCAAAAGAGTACAGAAGCACCAAAACATTAACTAAGTCCTTTTTCATTGCTCCCAGCTAATTTCAGGAGCACTCTTAAACTGCAGCTACTTCTATGAATACCTGTGTATTTCCATGAACCACCCCTCATTACCTGACTACAAGGTCAGTTAATTAATTTATACTAATGGCTCAGACTACAATTGAAACAACTCCTAAGATTAAAGAGTACTGACTGTGTTTTCCTGGGGAATGGGAATCAAGTAGACCCATGCAAAAACAACTCTGTGGGCGGTACCTGTTATGAGGAAGTTGCCATGCTCCTCCAGGGGCTCACTGTATTTCCTGACAACATGATTCAAACCCAAGTCCAGTTCATAAAACGTCAATGTCTGTTGTGTGTTGGCTGCAGCTTCACCTGTTGGATCATTGTCTGCTTCCTAAAACAGAACACATAGAGGTGTCTTTGAAGAAAACTATTAAAAGGAGGAGCAAAGCTGATGCATGGGGAAACAGTTTTGAGTAACAACAGAATGGAGGCCAAAAGACTTGCTGGAAGCTACACAAGAGAAGTTCAGACCAAGAAAACAAGCATATTTTCAGCTGAAAAGCAAAAAGAATCACCAAGACAGGAAAGACTTGCCCATTCTGGCTGAAGGCAAGACAAAAAGACAGTAAGCTTGTGAAAAATGAAAACTGTCTCAGACACCAGAAGCAGCCAATGTTCCCCAATGACAGATGAAGAACAGAATATGAACAACAAAGGTCAAAAGACAGCAAAGGGAGATGAAGTTCTTCTCACCTCATAATCCATTTCCAGACAAGCAAACATTGGGTTCTCAAACCCCACATCGACTCCCACCACATGGTAGACCAAGGTATTGGCCTTGTGGGCTTCCAGTGGGGAGGAAATGGTGAGTCGAGCAGCAGCATCTCTGTTCAGGATGTACACCAGCTTCTGCTTTTCAATGGCACCTGCAAGAAAGGACAACGGCACGTGAAGCCCATCACTTGATGATCAAATCTGACCATACCTCCAGCCCAAAATCGAGTTGCAACTTGACAAGAGAATGTCAGCATTACTTCAGCTGAAGTTCATCACTGGTGTTTATCTCTGTGCCACCAATTAACCTTGAACGTCTCATTTTAAATCTTTCAGATTTCAAGTGCAAAACGACAACTTCATCCCTTTAAAGCCAAAGCCTGACCCTTTGAGCTACATTCACCTGGCCCAATATTCCATCTACAATGGCTTGGGGCAGATCTACTCACTCCTTTTACCACACAAGAGATGACAGACTGGCAAGGAAACAAATGAAAAGAAGTATCCAGATGTTCTGCTATTTAAAACCAGTGGTATGACAACTTTTCCACAGAAATATTTTTACTAAGAAAATGTGTCCTTGCCTGACACACAGCATCCACAACATCAAAAACACCACTCAAATATCAACATGAATGGCACAACTCTGACTGTGCTGTTTTCTCACCTAGGAAAGCCAGACATTTTAGGAAAAAACAATATTATTTATTGTTATTCCCAGTATAAAGACATACTAGTAAACTACCATCAGCACTTCACAGAGCTGCCTTCGGCAAACTGAGAAAGTCCCATCCACCTCATGCCAAATCGTATAAAAAAATTCTCCCTAGTGAAGGGATTCTCCTTTACCTGTGAAGCCTGATCAGAAGTGCATCTGGCTGTCTCCATGAGACATCTCAGAGAAGAGACATGAACTCAGAACATCATTTCAGGCCAGGGGAACTGACTACACTACTACTGTCAGTGCTACACTGTAGCACTGACACCTGCAATCCCATCTTCTCTCCCACACATCCCACTTCAGGGCTCTGTGCACTGATAAGCAAACCGGTCGCTTTCCAACTTGTTTTGGTTCAGCATTACAATTTATTTGTGCAGTTCCACCAGCATCAAGGGACAATTCTGAATGCCTGTGTTCCCCTTGACACAACTCACAGCCTAAAACACTGTCTGAGAAACAATTCCAATTTTACCTGGAAGAAACTTGCTCCAAAATAAATATCTGCAAGACAGAAGATAAAAATAATAGAGAGAACCCAAGCAGACAGAGAGAGACTTACTGATCATGACGGCACGGCCCTTTGGGTCCACAGCCAAGTACTGGCCTGGAACGATTCTGCGACATCCACTCTTGCCAAAGGTTTCCTGATGGATCTTCTCAAACACGTTCTTGGAGGGCTGGTACTCGAGAATGACAATGCGCCCCGAATCGCTGCCCACCACGATGTAGTCTTTGGTCCCTCCTGTCAGCCTAAAGGCCATGAGGGACCGGATGACTCCAAACACTTCCACGGTCAGCAGAGTGTGAACCTTCCCTGTGTTGGGATCAGGGCGGAGTAACTCCAGGATCTTGCCCCGAGAAACAACAATTTCTTGTTGTTTAGTTCCTAAAGCACCCAAAACATGAGCACAAGTCAGCAACAACAGAGCACAACACACAACTTCAACAAGCACTACAAGGGAAGAAGGGGAAACTTTCAAATGCCAATTTTAGGATTGCCATGGAGGAATTCAAAGAAACTTATTCACCACATTAGGTATGACTATTGTTTGAACATCTTTTAACACACCAGAAAATGGGTCAGAATACTAAACTAAATATATTGATAAATAATCAAGTCAAACTTCTCTCAATCTTTCCACAAGCTACCACAGCTCAAGTAACACCCAAGAGCAAATGATAATGTACCAGCTAAAAAAACCCAGAGGTACCAAAGCAAATTGTAAAACCCATTTTTTTTCTTGTACTATCCAAAAAACCCTCAAGCCAAGACACACAGATGGAATAGAAAATTACCTGAAAAATTGCCATGGATAGCAAAGCTAATGCCTGTGGCACGCTGCAACGTTAGGTTGTACAGAAACATGTTGGCAACAGATTTGTTTCAGCTTACTGTAGCTCTGGTAATTCTGTAACAAGTAAAAAAAAATAATAAATTTCTCTAAAGCAAAGCCTTTCATTCAGCAGAGAGAACCGCTGCCCTCCCACGAGCGCACGGATCACTTCACACGGGAGCCCGACTGCGACCCCGCTATTCGGTATTTATTAGCGCGAGGAGGCAAAAGGCTCTCCCAAGGTGTCCCGTTGCCGAGCGCCAGCTGAACTCCTTATTGCCGGGCGGCTGAGCAGGACTTCCAGTAATTACTGCTAATTAGTCACGGCTTTAGCTCTTCAGGAACCAAACACAATTAGGGAAGCCCTCCGGGATGCCCGCGCCATTACACATCCCTGACGCCACCGTTTCATTGAACGCGAGTGCAGCCACCCGCAGCTGCACAAGGCCGACTCCTCTCCCCGAGGCTGAGGCGGGAGGGAATCCCGGCACCAACAGGCCGCCCCGGGCCGGGGAAATCGGCCCTCAGCCTTGCAGAGACCCGGCAGGGCACGGAGCCAGCACCTCCCCGCGCTCAGCGGAGCGCTCACCCCGGGAACCGGCCACAGGTCACTGCCCGGCCCAGCCGCCCTCACCCGGCCCAGGTCCCGAAGGGTTCGCGACACTCCTCCTCCACAATCCAACGACCCGTCCGGCGCGTCCCTGGCGCGGAGCCGCCGCCGGGCGGGCAGAGCTGTGGTCACCGTACGGATGCCGGCGGATGCTGCTCCGGCCTAGGCGGGCGCGCCGCCGGCCTCCTCCGCCATCAGCACCGCGCCTGCGCGCTGCCGTCCCGCGCCTTCTCCTCGGGGCTTTCTGCGTGTCCGGCGCGCGCGCGCGCCGTGCGGCGGAGGAGGCTGCCCAATGCGGTGCCTGAATGATTGCGGCGCTGTGGCAGCTGCTCCCTCCACCAAGAGTCCTCCCAAGAAAACCCTCAGCCGCCTTCTAGCATGGAGATCTGCAGGGTCGTTAGCGTCCCTCGCTGCCGGGCGGAGCCGAGAGGCGGCAAGGCTCAGGCACCGCCTACGACGGTCCCGAAGGGCCTCGCGGCTGTATCGGCCGCGTCAGCTGTGTGCCAAGATGGCGGCGGCCACGGCGCCGGGACCGAAGGCACCGCCGGGGGAGAATGGCGGCCCCGCCGCCTCCGCCCTGTCCATGGAGCGGATCCAGTCGCTGACCGATCTGGCGGACCTGGAGGCCGCCTACAGCCGGCTGTGTGAGGAGGAGGTGCGTGGGGCGGGCATCGGAGGGGGCCCCGAAAAGCAGATGCATCGCTGTCGCTGTGCCCCTCATTGTTGGATCCTCTCGAGAGGTGTTCAATACAGACTTAGCCGCCCCTGAGGCCCGGCCGGGGGTCGGTGTCGCCTCCGCATGTCCCTGAATCGCGAGCAGCCTGGAGATTCTGGGATCTCGTTCACTGGAAGCCCAGACAGGGGAGGAGCGTGTGGATTATCTGACTTAAAAGTGGTCTGATGGGGATTCCGAAACCGATGCTTTCAAACGACAAAACCATAAAGATTTAGAGAATTAAAGAGAGCTTAGAAAGGATTTATTTGTCATATGAGCTCTTGGAAGCACTAATGCCTTGCTAGCTCTGTGTCCTTGGCTTGGAAGTAGTATCTGTGATGAATTGCTGGCCTGGAGGAGAACCGAAGTCACACAACACCTCCTTCGTCCTTTATTTTTTCAGAAAGTCGTGCAGGAAGAGCTGGATGCCCTCCTGGAGCAGCAGAGCACTATAGAGAATAAGATGGTCGCTCTTAATCGAATGGGGTTAGTGTTCCAACCCCTCTGCCCCCTTCCTTCTCCTTGCTGCAAGATACTCCTTTCAGTGTTGTAGGGGAAGCACATCCATTTTCAGAAAATGTCAGACTTTAAATCAGTTTATGGTAGAGAATACCAGCTGGATCCTCATCCCCAGCTGCCCAGTTCTCAGCAGCACTGACAGCTGTGCCCTCAGCCAGACTGACCCATTTTGGTGAAGGCTGAGCAGTTTCTTGAAAGTGTCATCTCAGAGCTTGCCAGGTTTCAGCATCAATTGTTGGATCAGGTGTCTTGTGCTAGGTTGTCTAAGGGTATGAACAAATATTACTGCCTCTTCAGGGTGAACTTGTGCAGGCAGGCTGGAAGCTCATCCTAAATGGCCTTGTATCTAGTAAAAGCTCAGAGGAAAGGTTTACAGACTTCACTTCAGAAATGGAGAATGTCATAAGGGCCCAGTGGCTTGTTCATGCCCTGTGTGGTAGCAAGGCACAGCCGGTCTGTGCAGCCTCTTCCAAAGCAGTCAGTCTGTTCCTTTTTCCTGCCTTGCTCCCAGAGGAAGGGCATGAAATGAGTGAGAGTACTGTGACAGGACCAGCTGTGTTTTGAGGAAGATCCATCCTCTTTGCACGCCATCTGGCTGGTTAGCGCGTGCAGCTCACGCTCAGGTCCCGTGTGTTCCCAGCCCTAACCTGCAGCTGATCGAGGGGGATGCCCAGCAGCTGGCAGGGATGATCACCTTCACCTGCAACCTGGCCGAGAACGTCAGCAGTAAAGTCCGTCAGCTCGACCTTGCCAAGGTAACTGGGCTGAGGGGGGCTGGAACTTGTCACCACCAACCACAGCTCAACAGATGTGCCCTGCCTTGTTTGGGCAGGTGGGCTGGAAACTGCTGTGTTCTTTATTTTAGCTGTGTCTTTCTGGGCTCCTGGATATTCCGTGGTATAAGACTGGTAGAATCATAGAATGGTTTGGGCTGGAAGGGACCTTAAAGCTCCTCTCGTTCTCCTGCTGTTGACATGGACACCTTTCAGTAGTCCAGGTTGCTCAAAGCCCCATCCAACCTGGCCTTGAACTGTTCCAGGGATGCTCCTCCATATAGCAGCTGGATCTCCAGCATCCCCTCCTGTCCACACAGCTCCTGGTAGAATACCCTGAAAAGGGTGACTAGCAGTCTTATCAACTACACAGCACTGAGGACAGTGGAAATGGCCACTGTCACCCAAGCCAGGTCAGGAATCTAAACTGTTCTATTCCATGTCTGGGGACAGGCTGAGAGGTGTCGATGCCAGCACTCAGCACAACTGCTGGGATCAAACAGATAACGTGTGGTGTTTGTCTCTAGTCTCTGCCTGTTTGTTACAGAGGACTGTGGCCTCCAAGTTCAGCCTCAGTTTTGACAAATGCTGTTCATCCTGCGGAGCCACTGGTCTTAGCATTTTTTAAGTAGTGTGGGATTTTTGCTTACATAGTAGTTTTGCTGTGTAGAGAAGTATTGCTTCAGTCTCTTTCTTTTTTCCCCTCACACTGTCTTCTCACAATTCCCTTTCCCTGGTCCATCCTGCAGCTGGAAGCATTACTGGTTGCCTTTCTTGCAGAACCGACTCTATCAGGCCATTCAGAGAGCTGATGACATCCTTGACCTGAAGTTCTGCATGGATGGAGTTCAGACAGCCCTGAGAAAGGAAGACTATGAACAAGCAGCAGCTCATATCCATCGCTATCTGTCTCTGGACAAGTCAGTGATTGAGCTCAGTCGTCAGGGCAAGGAAGGTAAGCACTGTTTGTGAGGAGATGTTGATGAGTCACCTTTCCAATGGCTATCTAGAGGCTGCTCATTTGCCATGGACTGCCTCAGCTCAACAAACAAAGCAGAAGATCTAATGCTGGCCAGAGATCTTAGTACTTTATAGACTGACTTAGGAGTGAATGTTTTTGAAGTGTTATTACATGAGAATTATCATTAATTAAAAAGGAAGCTCCTGGCACACAGCTGTAATAATATTTCAGGTGCTAATTAAGCAAAGGACAAAATGTTCAGGCCAGAAGAAGTGAGGGAGAAGGTTCTATCAAGGAGAATTGTTCTCGTGTTACGGTGTGCTACCAAGCAGAGCAACTGGAAATGAGGGAGTAAATTGCTAGATTCCTAAGAGGAAAATCCCAGTGGATGTGTTGTCATCCTCCATTCAAAATCATAATGTTATATCACGCACCAACCTGTCTGTCTGTGCCTGTAGAGGAATTCCAGTGTGTCTTCTTCCTTCTCAGCTTGGGGCTGCACAGTGCTGGTCTCTCTCCTGGGAAAAAAAAAGTAGCCCTCGATACAGTACTAACATTGTGCTGTCGCTTTTCCCTTTCTTTTCTGTCCTTTTGACCAGGGGGAATAATTGACGCCAACTTGAAACTCCTGCAGGAAGCAGAGCAGCGTCTGAAGACAATTGTTACGGAGAAATTTGACACAGCTATGAAGCAGGGAGACCTGCCCCAGGTGGAACGGTTCTTCAAGATCTTTCCTCTGCTAGGCTTACACGAAGAGGGGCTGAGCAAGTTCTCTGAGTACCTCTGCAAGCAGGTAACAGTCTCTGTGACACCCAGGGGAAAGCAAAACCCAGTCTCTGTCAGTAGATTAGAAGGAGATTCTGGTGGTGACTTGTTAACCTTAAGAAATAACACTGGCCTTAGTTCATATCTGTCCCTGCATTTGCATGCTGGGATGGGTTTTCTGGTGTCTGAATGTCTGAACCCAGGGGCCTGCCTGACTTCTTCTGTGTCTTTGGATGACTTTTAAGTCATCCAAAATGACTTTAAGCAGTTCATCTCTGCACTTGCTTAAAAGTCATCCAATGAGCCTGGAAAGAGAACAAGTTTCTGCCTTTCCTTGAGCCTTGAGTTTTCCACAAGAGAGGAAATGATCTCTCTGTTCAAAGGAGGAACAACACAATAGCTCTTGCATTGAGAAGGCAAATGAAAGCTCTCTAGGGCAAGGACAGAGGACCTGTGGGATGAAGAATACCTTTGGGTGTTCACCTGACTTGTCCTGTTGTCATGCAGGTGGCCAACAAAGCAGAAGAGAACCTGCAGCTGGTGATGGGGACAGACATGAGTGACCGTCGAGCTGCTGTCATCTTTGCAGACACCCTGACACTCCTCTTTGAAGGTAATCTTCCTTTCCTCTTTCCTGATTAATTGAGAATAATCTGTGATGAGGCTGTCCATCCACTTAAATGCTTTTAATTTTAGCTCACAAAATGCCTTATTCCCCTTTGAGCTACAGGTGTTTCACAGTCGAGGGACAGGGACACAACTAGTAGGATTTATTCCAACCAGGAGGGGGCATCACAATAAGCAAGTTTTCCTATGTACATCTCGTACAGGCACGAAGTGGATTTGCAAAGGATTTGTTGGCTTCCTTCAGGAATCGTACTCTTCCTGTTCTCTGCATCCTCAAAACAAATGGATATTCCCTGGAGGTTTCTTCAGACTTGCAGCTCTCCAGACAAACAAATCAGATCCCTTAGGGATGAGCAGCTGTTGGTGCCTGCAGGCCTGGCTCTTCAAGAAGCACCATGGGAACTTGAAGGCAGAGAAGGAAGGGAGAAAAGGGAATATGAATGTTCTGTGGGAATGTTGCCAAAGACAGTAATTGAGATCCCATGGTGATTAACCACCTTCTCTATGAAATCTGCTCTAGTTCCAGGCTGCACCCCTGCCAAGTTACTCTCCCAGCCTGGCACCAGTAGAGCTTTTTTGGCAGTAGTGTCAAAAGAGGGGGAGCATTGCTAACTTCTGGAGTAGAGCATTTGTGAGAAGAAAGCAATAGTGTAGAGATACTTCCTTGGACATGAGCTTTTCCTCCAAGGAGTTCTTGCCTTTGCTAATGCTTGTTCTCTGCGGCAAGCTTGTGCCCAAGAGCCATCCCTAGGCTGATTTTTCCCTGTAACCTTGCAGGTGCTGAAAGCTGGGACTGGGTTTGGGTGGCAGTTGTGCCCCCTGCCAGATTTAGCTTGTGTTGCTTTGTCCTGGGGAAGCTTAATACCTTGTATCTTGCTGGGCTGAAGGGCAGCTGGCACACAGGGCATGGCAGGAGTTCTCTTTAGGGACAGAGAGATGGCTTCTCCTCCAGGAGATTTGTACTCGATCTGTGGAGTGAATGATCCTTTTTTAGGTCTGGTCTGTGGACCTGTGTAGCTCTGCTGTGCTCTGGGAACTGCTGGTTGAGTCTCTCTCCTCTCCCTGCAGGGATTGCTCGTATTGTGGAGACTCACCAGCCCATCGTGGAGACCTACTACGGGCCAGGGAGGCTCTACACCCTCATCAAGCACCTGCAGGTGGAGTGTGACCGGCAGGTGGAGAAGGTGGTGGACAAGTTCATCAGGGAGAGGGACTATCACAAGCAGGTAAGAGCAGCGTGAGGCTGCCTGATGCAACGAACTGTGCCCTTCACCCAGTTCTGTGTGGCTCCCACTGCCGTAGAGGCAGCAGAGTTTCACCTTGTGTATTGAGAGAAGCCTTGCTTTACTCCTTATTTACCCTGATGCCTGAAGGGGTTCAGCCTGTAGCTGTGCTTTCTGCTGCAGAGAAGGATTCATTTGGAGCATGGTAAATGCACGCTGGGCTTTGCTGTGCAGGTCTGTAGGGTGCTTTCAGTACACCTTCCCCACTGTCTTGTTCCTGCTTAGATGCAGGGCTGCTGTTACATGGTCATATACCTTGGTGCCTCTGGTCAAGTCCCATCCCACCACACTTCCTGACAGGATGAGCTCTGCCTTGGAGGACGAGGAAGTGAACTTATGTGGTTCCCTTCTCTGGCAGTGCTTCCTTCAAAGCATTCCTATCATCCCTAGTGAGTAAGCACTTCCTTAGGCGATAGCACGAGAAGTGTCTGGTAACTCCCAAGTCATCAGCAAAGATTTCCTTTCTTCTGTGATTGCAGTTCCAACAAGTCCAGAATAGCATGATGAGAAGTTCTTCTGCAGAGAAGATTGAACCAAGGTACAAAGAAAAACTTTTTATGCTCTCTAACCTTTCACTCTTGAGTTGCTATTAACGCTACTTAGCATTTAGATAACTCTCCCACTCTTCCAGAAGCTTTGTGGGTATTAATTCATAAAATCCAATTGTTAAGTGCCCTTCACTGCTCTTCTGCAGAGGAAGCTTCTGTAGTGGGGCTTTATTTTGCTTAGTCATTAATTCTAAGCCTTGACTCTAAGCATTCCTGGAGGGTTGTTGATATCACTGCACATGAAGGACTGAGATTTTAACTGCCTGTGCCCACTACCCTTTCATGGCCAGAGTACAGTCCTTGGAGCCCACAAAACAGAGCAGCTCCCTGGACAGATAATTTGTGACAGAATCAGGAATAAATCTTTGGGTCTTACTTAATCTGTACTGCTGCTGCAGCAGATCCATACCATCAGTTTCTTGACAATGAACTGCAGTGCTTTCATTCTCCCTCTTTTTCTTCTTATTGTAAATATTTACATAACCCTTAAGCAAGGCCATTTGAAAGTGCACCCAGCCCTTCTGGGACTGCCTGACTTTCAAACATGCCTTGAAAGAAAACTTAGGTTCCTCAAGGAAGATCTGTCTGTGAGCCTGCATAATTAATATTTCAGCAGTAATATCCACTTACTATGTGCTCTGAGTAACTCTGCATGCATCCTAGTTTTCTGATTTTTTTCTTTTTCATCTGTAAAATAAAGGTGATGTTTTCTTCTCCCAGTTGTGCACCACGAGGCTTCAAGCAGGATTTGTAAAATTCTTCTGTGCACATTGATGAAAAAGCTGATGTGTCAGTCTTTCTTTTTTTTCATAGTCATCTCTGATCTGAACACTGTGTTCTGCATTGTGACATGCTTTTTTTGTCTCACATTTCCTGAGCTGTTGAGCTTAAACAGATTCTTCATCATCTGCAGAGAAACACATGAATCTGTGCACAAAAACACATATGTGGAGATGGCAGGAACCAGGCATTTCTAACAGTGGCAACATAGGGCTCATGGAATTATAGCAAAACTGAGGTAGGGAAGGACTGATGAGGATCTCTATTCAAATGCCTCAAAACAGGGCTCATTGTGAAGTTACATCAGGTTGCTTTGAGTCTTGCAGTCCTTACCACTGTGATTTCAATGTGGATGTCCTCACATCTATGAGGAAAAAGAGGGGGAGTGTTGCTAAATCTTGGAGTAGAGTTTGTGAGAAAAAAGCAATATCGTAGAGATAACTCCTTGGAGATGATTTTGGGGGATATTTTGTGTTGTGTGCATGCTTTGCACATACCAGTTATTCTTCTGAGTTTTACCACTCAGCGGCACAGATGGAAAGGGGCAGTACTGATCTCATAGTAAGGGAACTACTTAACTGAATTAAATTTGTGCCTCTCCTTTTGTAGTCTTGCTGTTTTGATTCTTGCTATTTCTTCCAGGGAGCTTGACCCTATTTTAACAGAAGTCACTCTGATGAATGCCCGCAGTGAGCTCTACTTGAGGTTCATCAAGAGACGAATAATAGCTGATTTTGAGGTGGGAGATGCCATGGCCTCAGAGGAGGTAAAGCAAGGTAACACCTTGAGTACCAGTACTCATAGGCTCTGCTCATCAAAGCCAGAAATGGAGATACACCCGAGTCAGTGGCAGAGCAGAGTGACACAGGGTCTGCAAAGATACTTTGGGAGCGCTCTGTGGAAGGTGATTTTGTAGCCTAGACTTTCCAAACCTGTTTTCAGCACTGGTTGTTCCCTCTAACAGGGAAACCAACATTAAGAATGATTATAGAGTATAACAAAGTAAAGTCCCCAAAGAGAGGAAGAGCCATTTGGTAACTGCAGGCACAAATTCTAAAGGTGGAGGCCACAAAAAAAACAAGCTCAAGGTTTTGGTACTCCATAGAACTCTGGAAATCACTTTTGTCACCTGCAAAATCCAGCTCAGCAATTTCAGCTCCACAGTTGAGGCTTGTGATTTGTTCTAGGCTGGGCTTGGCAGGTGTGTGTCTTGGGTCCCATGAGACAGGAAACAAAGGGACTCGGTGGAGCTGCCTCCTGGCCTGGGTTCCTGCTGATGGGTCTCTCTTGTGTTCCACAGAACATCAAAAATACCTGGACAAGCTCCTCAACAACTGTCTGCTGAGCTGCACCATGCAAGAGCTCATTGGCTACTACATCACCATGGAGGAGTACTTCATGAGGGAGACTGTCAACAAGGTAGCGGAAAACCTCTTAGACGTTTTTCTGTGTGTGCTCCTCAGTCCTCTGGTGAGGATCCCAAGGGAGGGACGTGCATACATGGCAAACCTGAAAGTTATTGGGAAAGTCTTTTGTTTCCCTTGGCCTTGTAAAGCAAGTGGTTGTTACTGAACTTTGACTTCAGACATACCCCAGGTATCTTCCAGATCTATGGGCTACTGCAAACTAGTCTGAGTGGTGCCAGCCACACAGGGTACAGTTCCACTCAGGGTGAAGGGCAGACAGGCGTCGCTCAGTGAGCTCAGGGCACTGAGACAGCTTTCTTTGCAGGCTGTTGCCATGGACAGCTACGAGAAGGGCCAGCTCACCTCCAGCATGGTGGATGATGTGTTTTATATAGTGAAGAAGTGCATTGGGCGTGCTCTGTCCAGCTCCAGCATAGACTGTCTCTGTGCTATGATCAACCACTCCACCACCGAGCTGGAGTCTGACTTCAGGTAATGAAAATACACCAGGTTCATTGTAATGTGTCTCCACCTCACGTTCTGCAAACAGTGGTTGCTGTCAGATGGTCTTCCTTGTGTTCTTTGCCTTTGAACCTCTGGCTTGTCATCTCCATGGAAGATGCTTGTAGGAAGCAGTGACAGGTGTGGGAAGCTGGATCTGGGCATCTTTTCTCACAGTAGTGGTGATCCGCCTGTAGGACGAACAGAAGAAAGAACCTCATGGCCCAAAATCCCTGTGAGATGGAGCTGCCTTGTAGCATTGGGATCCTACCCTGCTTGAGGGTATATGATTACCCCTAGTTGTTCTCTGGGTTACTTAACGACTCAAACTTGGGCTGAGACTGCAGGAATTGTCCTGCTGTTTTTCATTCCATTGTGGGAGTGAGGAACTGTGTCTGAAGACAGCAGGCAACTGCAGGCAGGATATTCAGGAGAGCTCAGAAACTGGGTGGTTATGTTTTTCTTTCAGCATTCAGATGATGTCAGGAGATATTTGCCAGCCTTTTTTTCCCCTTTGAAGTTCCACTACCTTGTTCAGGTCAGATCTCAGACAGAATGCTGTCCCCAGGCACAGAGCATAATTTTTTTGTTTCTTGCTCTAAACCCTGGTGTGTTCTGCTTGCCTGTAGGGAGGTTCTGTACAACAAGCTGAAGCAGGGCTTCCCAGCCACGACATTCCAGGACTTCCAGAGAGGGGTGACCAGTGCTGTGAACATCATGCACAGCAGCCTGCAGCAGGGCAAGTTCGACACCAAAGGCATTGAAAGCACCGACGAGGCCAAGCAGTCCTTTCTGGTGGGTTTGGTGGCTGCTCTGATGTAGATTGAGTTGGGCTGGAGAGAAAGACAATGGGGAACTCTTGGGAACAGGATTGGTGTGATTGTTGTGTTCAGAGAACCTGAAAACCTGTTCAGGTGTGGTGGGTGGCCTGCCTTTGGATGTCTGGTAGATGCTTCTGCCTCACCTCATGTTTGTTGAGCTTCCACACCAGGCCTGTCTGTGATCATGTGAGTGCCTCTTGGGCTGCTGTGATGACAGTTCCAGGCTGGGGAAGAGTCTCTTTTGAGGTGTCCACCAATCCTGTTCTTCACAGGCTCCACAATAAGTGGTGGGGGAGCATCTCATCCACATCTTCCTCTAGACAGAAAAGTCCTGGCCCAAGCTCAGCTCCTTCACTATCAGATTGAAGAGGTTTCATTAGAGCTGAGTTGTCTGCTCTGGTCTGCAAGATCCTCCTGTTGCCTTCTAACAGCAGAACTTCAGCTGTCTGCTTGCTTGACCAGGCACAGGGAGCATTCCAGACCCCTTGGAGAGCATCTGAAGTTGTTGTTCCTGTCTTCTGCAGCATAACACATCCTTCCCCATGCTGGGATGCTGTGTAGACTTGGCATTGTGGAAAAGACCTCACTGGGAGAACATCTCTGGCTCTGCTCTCTCCAGGTGTGAGCAGACCTGTGGGCAGAGACTGAGAGCACTGGAGAGGGGCTGGCTCACCATGAGGCGTCTCCCTCTAAGTTGTTGTTGTGAACAGCCAGTGCTAAAGAGGTTCCTTGGAACTTTCACTGTACGAGGAGAGAAGGCAACAAAAGGAGCAGGAGGGAGTGAACTCCATCTCATAGAATTCTTTGTTACAGGTTTCTGCATTTCTGAAGCAAAGGGCTTAAAACGTCAGTTCTTCCACTGAATTTCCTCATTCACCTGTCACCTTGCCTCATTTCCCTGTTTGCACAAACCCCAGCCTTATACTGACATTTAGTTCAGCTTTAGCAGGTAGAGAACAGTCTGTTCAATGCTGATTTCTCCTGCCTGTGCCTCCCTGTCTCCTGTGCTGCTCTGGACACAGTGTACAAAACATCACCCTCAGCCACTCCTGCTCCATTCTTCATGACACTTACAGAAAGTTGGGGGTATGTTATGGCTTCCATCCATCACCAACATGTGGGGCTTCACTGCAACATCATGAATAGGATGATGAGGAAAACCAGTAAACTGTCTTGAACTCTGTACTAGCTGGGGGTTCAGCATATGTGCTTAGCTGCTGGAGTTTAGCTTCATGCAGCTCGGTGAATCTGCAGTGCTCTGATCTCACAGTAGCAACTCCGTCCCTTAACTACTTGCATTTCAGTCCCTACTGTTAGCAAGGCACGTATTAAATGTGTGGATTTGGGGATGAGGTGCTGGGAAATCCCATTTAATCCAGCTTGGGTTTGTTTTGGGTTTTTTCAGGTGACCTTAAACAATGTGGAAGTCTGCAGTGAAAACATCATGACCCTAAAGAAGACTTTGGAGGTACAGTCTGTATTCTTTACTGTTTTTTCCTAAATCAGATGTGTAATATCCTCCCTTGGTGGGGGCGGAGGTCAAGTAAACCATCTGGACTTTGATATGCCCGAGTTCCTGAGGTCTTTGCCCTCCAGCCTTAGGGAAGCAATTTTGAGCTGGCTGAGAAATTTCCGGCTGATAGTAGCAGCCAGAAATACCAGTTCCTCCAGCCTTACTAACCTGGTGCAGGAATAATACATACCTCATGGGGAGTCTGCAGTTCTCTAGTGCTGGGCTAGACAGCCCCTGGCTTCTTTTCTTGCTGTCCTTTCTCCCTGCAGCTGGAGCCAACAGCCTCTGCCTTTGCAGGAGCAAGAGTTGGGCTCCTGTCCTAGCCCACACACTGGTGGGCAGCCAGAGCTCAGCAACACAAAGGGATAAAAACTGCCCAGGTTATTAATTTGCAGCTTGCTCATGGATCTCTTCCCTGCAGAGTGACTGCAGCAAACTGCTTAGCCAAGGATTTGGGGGTGAGCAAGCACAGGCCAAGATTGAGAGCTGCCTCTCAGACATGGCTGCTGTCTCCAACAAATTCCGTGACCTGCTACAGGTGAGTGTCTCTCCAAATTACTGCTGGCTTCCAACACTGGCTGCTGGTGTCTTCAGGGGGAGCTCTGGCAGGAGTCACTTCAGCCCAGGGCCAGGCCATGTCTGACTCCAGGAGTGCTGGGTAGGGTGGTAGGGTACAGGAGGGAGCAAATCGGTCAGCTTTGAGGCATGGAAACAGCCCCAGCCCGTTTACACAGCCACACCAGCTGGCAGCTGCATAAAAAGCACTGGAAGCAGCTGCAGAGCCAGAAGGAATGTTGCTTCATTTGTCTTCACTCAGCATGGACTTGCAGTTGGTTCAGCATTTGCAGGAGAAGAAATATTAATAGCATTTCCATCTCCTCCACTCTCCCTCGTGGCACAGCACATTGTCAAGTTGTCCACAGCCTCACTAAGTAATGCTGAAGACAGGCTGTTGGTAGAGAAGAGCTGCTCTTTTCTCAGGTTTCTCCTTCTTTCCCAAATGCAAATACTCCTCAGCATGGAGCAGAAGACTCTCTGGCTAAATCCACTTTCCTGTAGTATGCTGGGGCCTGCTGTCCTAAAATGTCACAGTAGTCTCTGGCAGGGAGAGAAGCAGGAAGACCTAATACCTCATATGGAAAGAAACCAAGCAAAGGAGAATATTTTGAACCAGGTTTGCCTTTGTACTTCACAGAGGGGTCAGGTTATTTTTTATTTGGCTTTGCAGTTCAGGGCAGGCAGATGCCTTCAGTTCAGCACTGCCAGCAAACCCTCTTGGGGTCTGTGGTCAGTATTGAAACCAAAGAGCTCATCAGTAAGGAGTAAAACTCTCCAGTCTGACTCTAGTGTGGTTTTAAAAGTGGCTGCAAAACAATCCAGAGGCTGAGGAGGAAGCTCCTATGCTGCCTGAGTCACATACACATTGAATTTGCTTCAGAAAAGGATAATTGCCAGCAGGGCCTGCTCAGAAATGCCAGTTTTAGTTAAAATCATCTATCAAATGCCAGTCAGAATCGGTACCAACACAGTTTCATGCTGAGTGAGCTTTCGTGACACCTTGCTGAGCCAAAGAGGGGTGGCTGGCAGGAGAGGGCTTTAAGAGCTCTCATCACAGGGGACAGAACAGCCTTTTCTGACAGCCTGCTGCTCAGGGGAGATGGCATGTGCTGTGGTTATGATTAATTCAGGGAACTAACTGTGGTTACAGCTTTTATCCTCCTTTTAGATTCTCCTACTGAGCTAAGCTGCAGTGGAGGTGGGAGGCATCAGTTGAGTTCAGTCACAGTGCCCTGGCTGGTGCTGAGTGAAAAAATGGAGTTTGCATTTTTCCCTACCCCATGTGCCTCACTCCTGCCAGGAAATCTGTAGCTGTGTGGGATGGGGTGGGAAAGCACAAGCCCTTCAGACCATGCTACAAGTCAGCACAATAGCAGCTTCTGGGCCAACATACTTCCTCCTCTTCTTGTCATGGTGTCCTCAGAGCCTTCCAGCACCGGAAGAGTGTGGGATCTGAACCTTCTGGGTTCAGTTTGTTCAGTTTCCTGTGCAAGTCTGTGGGTCAATTTCCCCAGCTGAGAACGGGAAGCAGCATCAAGACAGCCTGTTTGTGAAGATTTCGTGCTTCACTGTCCTCTCTTGTTGCTGTCTCCCTCAGGAAGGTCTCAATGAGCTCAACAGCACAGCCATCAAACCCCAGGTGAAGCCGTGGATCAACTTATTCCTCTCTGTCTCCCACAACATCGAGGAGGTGAGGTTCAGTGTTCTCTGCTTCCGGCTGTACTTGGGCACTCTCCATCTTCTCAGCAGCACAGTCAGAGCAGCCACTGTTTCCTTTCCCTCAGTTATCTGCTGTTTCCTTGGCACAGAGCATCAGTAAAATACCCAGATCTTGCTCTGCAGCCGAACCGGGAAAGGGACATTTGGCTACAGAGGAGCTTGAGAAAATGGAAGGGCTGAAGTGCTGCTCCAGGAGGGACATCCCTTCCTGTCCTCTGGGCCATTGGCTGTGGTTCACTTCAGGCCACATAAACAACCCTTTCTGCATTTCACTGTCAGGAGGAGTTCAGTGACTATGAGGCAAATGATCCCTGGGTCCAGCAGTTCATCGTCAATCTGGAGCAGCAGATGACAGAGTTCAAGGTGAGAGAAAGAGGTGGCAGCCTGCCAGGCTTTGGCCAGACCTCCACATGGCACCCTCCAGCTCTTTCCTTGCTCAGCAAGCAGAAGTGTCCTCCAGTGCCTTGCAGGGCTCTTAGGGATCCAGTCAGCCCCTTCTCCTGCAATTCTCAAAGCCTGCTTGCAGGCCCCACATACCTGGATCACCTCTGTGTTGCTCCCCACTAGCCAAGCCTGCAAGTCCTTATTTGTAAGCTCTCCTAACCCTGGGCTTTAGGGACCTCTGCTCAGTTTTTCCTGACAAGAATGACACAGGTTTCTGCTTCCAGGCTGGACTGTCTCCAGTGATTTATGATACTCTCACTGGTCTTATGACCAGTCTCATAGCTATTGAACTGGAGAAAGTGCTGCTCAAATCCACCTTCAGCAGGGTAAGCAAAACACTCCTCTACTGTATAGTCTGTTTTGACTGCAAACCCTCAGTAAAGGATGGGGCAAGGCAGATGCAAATATTACCCTCTACCCTCAAATACTACCCTATAAGAAACTCTGCAACCACCAGCTCAGGGACACCTTTACATCAGCACCCACGGGGACAAAGTGGGTTTGGTGATGGGACAGAGAAGAGCTGGCACCAATAAGGGAACTGGGTTTTTCAGGCGGGTCTAAACATAAGCCACTTAAACCTGCAATAAATGGTCTAACTGGGACCCATCTGCTCAGAGACCTCCCTCTGCCTCCCTGTGATTTTAGTTGGTGTCTTGGCACAACCCTTGGATCTGCTTGGAGAGTTAACAAATCTCCTTCTGCCCACAGCTCGGTGGTCTGCAGTTTGACAAGGAGCTGAGGTCCCTCATAGCCTATCTCACCACAGTCACCACATGGACTATCCGTGACAAGTTTGCCCGTCTTTCCCAAATGGCCACCATCCTCAACCTAGAAAGGGTGAGCTGCACTTGGTCTGCTTCTACTGGGGGATTGTGGGAACACCAGCTGCACTGCACGTGGCTTTACTGAGTTCATCCAGATGTCACCGCACCTACAGGGTGTGGAGAACCTGGAGAAGTTACCCCATGTCTGATGGTGCTTGAGTTCAAACTTACCTGTGAGGGCAATCTGTGCTGAGGCATCTCCTACAGCTCCCCTCTTTTTCCAGGTGACAGAGATTCTGGATTACTGGGGTCCAAACTCAGGTCCACTCACCTGGCGCCTCACTCCCGCCGAGGTCCGGCAGGTGCTGGCTCTCCGCATCGACTTCCGCAGTGAGGATATCAAGCGGCTGCGCCTGTAGCTGGTCGGTGCTTGGATCAGCACCACGCTGGAGCTAAGGGCAGGAAGGTTGCAGTCCTGGAGCCTGCCTGGATCCTGTCCTGGGGCTGGCTGTTTGATGTTGTGGGGATGGAATGATGTCTGCCCTTCTGCTCACATTCCTTGGAGCAAAGGGTTTTCCTGGGCCCAGCAAGAACACCTACCATCCTTCTGTGGGAGCAGAAACAAGGCACCAGAGGAATCTCTCATGCTGAGAGCAGGATGATGCTATTTCTCTGAACACAGGCCAGTGCCTGCTCCTAACTCCCTGTGCTCTGCTGCCCTGCAGAAGGCCACAGGCCAGGACAGGTGGGGGCTGGTGTGGCTCAAATACGGGTCTGCTGCTGCAGCTGTGTTCCCTCTGTGCCCCCAGTTTAAGGGTCAGCCACAAATGCTGAGCCCTGGCTCTCTCCTGGTGGTAATGGGGACTGTTCTGTGGAAGTGAAAGGAGTGATTTCCTTGGAAAATCACTAGAAAGCCTCTGTAGGAAGTGGGGCTGTATCTCTACTGGCTCTGTACAGCTGCTCTGTAAATAAACCTCTCTTGGTTGAGCTGCAGTCTCCAGTGGTGTGTTCAGCTCTGGGCCTGGAGGGAGCTGGAGAGATGTGGGACAAGCTCTGCTCCAGTTCTCCTCTTCTACCCTATGCTAGGGCTTCCAGAGGATTTTCTTTGTCCTGCCTGGCTGCCTCTGTGGCTGCAGTCCTGTGCTGTCTCCCTCAGCAAGGGCCATGGAGGGGGATGACCAGCCCTTGCCTGCAGATTCTGCCATTCCTGCCCCTGGAAAAGCTTTTCCTGTGCAATGCTGGGCCTTTGCTATCCTGTGAAGAGGGAGCAGCCCTGCTAGGGACAGAGGGGCACAAACACATGCTGAGAATAAGCTTTTTTATTCAGACAGATTGCACGGACTAGTAACTTGCTTTCACTATTTGCTATTTCACTGCTGATACAGTGCCTCAAGACAGGAGAGGGTCTTGATTCCACATCCAGCTGCATCCCTGGTGGAGGAGCATTGCATGCTGAACAGGCAGCTTAGGTCCCTGCTGCTGGAAGAGCAGGAAGGTTCCTGCTAGACACAGCATCACTTGCTAATTGCTAGCTTGTTTCCCTTTGGAGAACTGTAAAAACTTGAAACACCAAAAATCAGGCTGCAGGCAAAATTTTTGCCTAGCAAACTGTCCCTCCAGCAAGGCCACCCAGCAGGGGTGGTTTTGCCTGTCTGCACAACTTGTCACAGCTTCTCCAGGCTCTGGCTTTTGGGGCAAGCAGCAGCACAAAAAAGCCATATGGAGACCTAAGGCACCTGCTGGAGCTGGCTGAAGAAGCTGCCCCTAAAGCAGTTGGGATTTCCCTGCACCTGTTCTGGATATCTGCCTGGAATGGGCCAGGGCTGCAGGCATTCACATAGCCCTGTCCCCTCCAGGGTGAGCACTGTCCTTCGTATCACATCCCACAACCTCCACAGAGAAACCACCTGTGTCCACTTCGATGCTGTGGATGCTGAAGTTGCCCAGTCCCTGGAAAAAGAGAGTCACAGGTTGAGGCAGGAGCTGGCAAAGGACCCTTCCTCACCTCCAAGGTCCCAGGGAGGACACTGGACCAACAAGGAATCACACCCCATGTATGGTAGGGGGAGATGCTCCTCGTGCTCTGTATAAGGCGGCTGCAGGCTGCCTGCAACAGCGGGGGGCTCACAGCTCACCTCAGTGTTTACCAGGACCTGGTGCAAAGCCTCTTTCTGCCGAGGGGCTTTGGTTAAGATGTAAAGGAAGCCGCCGCCACCAGCCCCAGCCAAGCACTGTCCGTGGACGTAGGGCCGGAGAGCGTCCATCATGCGCCCAACGGCCAGCGGCTCGCAGCCCGGGGCCATGCACTTCTTCTGCTGCCAGTAGCAGTCCAGGCACTTGCCAAGGAGCAGTAGGTCACCTGCAGAGGAGGGAATATTGCAGATTACTTGTCTCCGTTTCTCACCCAAAGGGCAGAAACATGCTCAGCCCAAGCTAAATTCTGCCTACTCTTTTCCAGTTTCTCCCAGCTCTGCCAGCCAAGCAGGCAACCCCAGCCCTGTTGCGTTGCTATTTTTAATCCTCCACAGGGGGAGGATTTGCTTCCTTTAATGCTCCAGCTTCCTCTCTGCAGAAGCCAAATAAACCTGCTGCACTGACCAGACATGGCCCCCAGCCCTGTCACCAATGGTGCACTGCTAATCAGTCAGATTCAGCATGTCTAACTGCCTCTTCCTCAAAATCTCTGTTCAAGCCTAAATTTTGGGGTATTGCCTGGTGAGCATGGGCTCAGAGGAGGATTTGAAGCTTCTGCAGCTGCAAGAGCCTGCACCCCCCAGCCTTTTCCCCCTCTGAGACTGCACAGCCTCTCCTCAGGAAAGTTTGTGTTTTTTTCAGCTGTTAAAAGGGCCAACCTGGCCCAGGGAAGGGGGCTCACACCTTGCCTCAAGGCCTGGGCACACTCCTCAGCATTGCTCACCAGCTCGTCAGCATTTTGCACGATGGAGGGCAGCCTGGCATACCAGTTCCTCACCACGTCCTGCAAGAGGCCAGAATGTCCCTGTCATTGTCCTCCTGGCTCTGGCAGCACCTGGAGATGTAGTGCTGCGCCCATGGTCTTTGGGTGCCAGCTCCCTCTGGGGTGGCAAAGCTCTGCACAAGTGAAGGGGATGCCACCAAAGGCCACAGGGAGAGCAGAGGCCAGCCTGTGACAGCCAGAGGCACCCTGGCATCCAGGCATTACCTGGAGCAGGTTGCGAGCGAGGCGAGTCTTCCCCGTGTACACCAGCAGCAGGTGATCATTCAGGGTCTGGGTAAAACCATCAGGGACCAGGATCTGCTCCACTTCCACTCTGAGTGGCAGCTGGGCCTTCGACCTCCCAATTTTGATGCCAGGAACGAGCCCACCAACCTGGTCCTGCCAACCACCCCCTGCAAGGCAGAGGGTCGTCAGTCACTGCTGGGACCCCCATCTTGTGGGTCAGCTGCTCCCCCATGCCCTACCTGTTGTGAGCCTCTGCTCCAGATGCAGCACAGCATGGATCAGGGACTCAGTGCTGGCAGCCTTCCCTGCTGCCCGGTACAGGGATGCCATCACTGCTCCTGCCAGGATGCTGCTGGTGCCTGCAGGGAGCATAGGGCAGTGAGGCACCGCTGTGTCCCTGAGGGCCAGGGGGCAGAAAGGGGGATGCCCCATCCTGGTGCTGGCAGGAGGAGAGACTCCCAGGCACCAGTGAGGGACTGCCCAACCCCTTCCCAGCAGACCTACCAAGGCCAGATCCATGGGGCAGCTTGGACCAGGTGTGCACCTCAAAGCCACCCCCAAAACTCTCCATCAGCTGGGCCCGCAAGGGCCTCTGTGAGGGGAACTGCACAACCTGGGCGCAGATAAAGGCAGCTTTTAGCAGGGCTCCTGAAAACAAAAAAGAAGTAAAGCTGCTGCCTGCTGTGCTACCTGCCCCCTCATCCCACTGGCCCCAAAAAGGGCCATCCTGCACCAACGGGACATCACAGGTACAGAGCCAGGCTGGCAGGTGACCCCCCCACCTGGTGCATGTGGCTGGCAGTAATCCTGTAAATGCTCCAGCTCCCGGCACACCAGCTCTGCCACCACCTCGCTCCGTGGTGTCCCGCTGAGGCTGACGAGGCGCAGCTCCGGCTGGACAATGCGCCGCACCCGGGCACCAATGGGCCGGCACCCATCCACCAGCACTGCCACGTCCACCACGGCCCCCCCGTGCTCGTAGGCGATGGGGGGGGTGTCGCTCCAGCCACCTGCCAACACTTGCCATCAGCCTCCTCGGGCACCCTTACTCCTTTTCCCCCAGCACCACAGGTGTGAGACAGGGATCATCTGACTCAGGGAACGCGCTCACCGGAGAGGTCCAGGCGGGCTGGACACACCACTTGCACCCAGTGCCCCAAGGGTGGCAGCTCCACCTGTTCCACGGTGATGAACTGGCATGAGGACATCACTGCCTGCCGGACGAGGATCTGCTCGGCCCCCTCATAATGCCGAGCTGCTCTCACGAGCAGAGCCGGCCTGGGACATGAGAGAAGCTGAGCCCACTGCCTCATCTCCAGCCCCTGGAATGGGGCAGCTGCCCCTTGCCAGCCCCAGCCTCACCGGCTCATCCACTTCTGCCGCTCAGCAGCCAGCTCCTGGACACCACCAGCGATGTCCCCGCTCTCCAGACGCCCAAAAGCTGAGGCCCACTCCCTGTTGGCAGCAGGACCACTCCGCAAGCCCCCTTCCCCTTGTGCCATGCAGCCCAGGACCTCAGCAATACAGGCAAGTGCCCGTGCCGCAACACCAGCATCACTGGCTGTGGAGGCAACTAGAAAATAAAAGAAGGCTGCAAAGCACAGCCAGGCTGCAGGCTGCACCCCAACCAGCCCACTTCTGCCAAAAGCTGTCCCCCGGAGAGTGGGACTCGCATGGCCTGCACCCACCCGGGATTGTTGGACGACCTGCAGGTACACCCCCATGGGGTCCTGCAACAGGGAGTGATCACTGAAGGGGGTGGGGAGCACTGAACAGTTCTGATAACAAGAAATGCAGCTTTTGAGTCCAGCTCACCCTCATCCAGCATGCCTAGCACAGCCCTGTGGTAGCCCTCATGGACGGCGCTGCGGGCAAGCGGCAGGAGGCTGCTGTCCTGGTGCCCCAGCAGCACCCGCCGCACCTTGCGCTGGCCCTGCAGGAAGAACAGGGCCTGGCGGGCGCCCAGCTCGGCTTCCGTGTCCAGGCAGGGCAGCAGCTCCTGCCAGGACATACGCCAGGCCGTCCGCCAGCGTGCCAGCTGCTCACTGGCCACCGTGGCCAGGCCCAACAGCCACAGCACGTCCTCCAGCCCCAGTGCCTCACGAGCGTGCAGCACGGGAAAGAGTCGGGCACTGAGCAGGCAGCGGCTCCTCCGCGGTGTCTCAGCATCCCAAAGGTCCCCTTCCCTGATGGAGGGAGAGACCATCAGCACTGCCTTGAGGCTCAAGGACACCTTCCATGAGGGGAGCTGGAATGTGGGATGGGTTGGGGATGGTCATGACACCTCCAGGAGTTGGGTCTCCTGTCCCATCCCGACATGTAGCACCTACCGCACACCCGTCCGTTGGAAAAACTCAGCCCAGGGCATGTTCAGGTAGGTGGCTTTTTCCACAGGGTTCTGCAGGGACACAGAGGGGCTGATCACACTTTGGCTCTGCTGGGAGCCTTGTGCCACCTCACTGCCTCCGCACCTGCCAGTCGTCGAGGCGGCCGGTGAGAGTGAACACGCGGCAGGGCAGGTCACGCAGCCGGATGTGGTGGCCCTGCAGGACAATATCACACAGGGCACAGCCCCGCAAGGCTGGTGAGGAGCCCACGTTGAGGCCTGAGAGAAGACAGCCAGGACCGATCACCAGGGGACCCTGAGGAAGAAGCAACAGTGGCATGGCTGGCCCCCAAATCAGAGCCAAATCCTGACCTTGGAATGGGACAACCACCCTGAGACAAGCTGGTGCCAGCACAAGCCAGGTGGCAGGACATAATTTTGTCACAAGGCTGCAGAAACATAGACTACAGAAATTCAGGCTAGGCAACAGCCTCCAGGGATCACAACCATAACAGAGTCCCCCAAAGGAGAGGGTCTGCCCCGGTTCCCAGCTCAGGACAGGCCAGAAGTGACAGCTTCATCCCCTTGTTTGCAAGAGGGTGACAGCCACCAGGGTGCCCAGCACCAGCCAGAAGGCAGCCCCAAAGAGGAAGGGCACCCCAAATCTCACAGCTGTAGTTCCTCCATCCTAGGCAGCGACACATCACCCTGTTACCCATTCCCTGCCCTGGGAGCTGTTCGTCACCCCCATCTTCGTCATGTACCTGGAGGTGACAGTGCTGGATGACACTGCCAGCTGCCAGCCGCACAGCTCCTTCCAGCAGGCAGTTGGTGACCGAAGAGCCATCCTCCAGGAGACAGGGTTCCTGCCAAGGGCACAGAGACACGTGGGACCAGGGTCTGGGCACACAGCCCAGAGCAACCCCCAAAAAACACACATGAGCAAGGCTGGGGATGGAAAGACATACATCCACGTGGGAATGGGCTGTCTTGCAGAAGCGGAGGTGGCTGGCAGAGCCAGGCAGGAGAGTCAGGCTGCGGATGTGGTCGCTCGCAGAGGCGGTCATGTAGTCATAGGACGCATTGGGAATGCAGGCTGGGGGGGGCAGAGAGCTTTCAGCACATGGCCAAAAAAAAGTGTGTGCGTCTGACACTCCTGTGAGCCAGGCTGAATATCCCCAGTTGAAGGGGTGGAGAGTGAAGCCCTGGGGACCCACAGCTGTGGGGAGACACAGATGACCATCAGGCCCCGACCACCCCATCTTTCCCCATGCAGGGAAGAGGGCCCAGGAATGGGCCACATCACATGCACTCACCGCAGCACAGAATCACAGAATGGTTGTGGTTGGAAGGGACCTTAAAGATCTTCTAGTTACAACCACCTGGGCAAGGACACTCCACTTAGAAGTTGGAAGGAAGCACTCACCCATGCTAAGAGGGAAGCCACGGAGAGCTGTCCACAGCACAGTACGGGCGCTCCTCATGCTGGCATCACCACCACCCTTCACAAAATCTTCCTCCGTCATTCCCCCTGCCATGCACAGGACAATGTCGAAGAAGAGGGATAGCTGGGGAGAGAAGGGACTTTTTGGGTCCAGCCATCCTGAACCCCACCCTGCTACCAGGTGTTCCCTCCCACTATCTCTCCCACACAAATCTGGCAGTATAAGGGGAAACAGACTCTACAGAGATGCCTAGCAGTGACACCTGTGACAAAGGGTCCCATCCCCCATGGAGGGGCTGTCACCTGGATGGGTGGTGCCCCCGAGTCCAGCCCCATGTACGTGCAGGCGTCCAGAGGAGGGATGACATGGGTGGCCAAAAGCTGCTCGGCAGCATCCGAGGAGAAGAAAACAATCCCGCAGACCTGCCAAGCACATCAGGGCTGAGGCTACAGCTCTGGTGACCCAAGGGATGGGACTGGCAGGGTCACCAACAAATGAGTTGTGCCATACCAGTGGGACAGTGCCATCTGGCCCCACACACTGCTGGATCTGGGCCTCTGTGCCTTTGTAGATGATGTCATGCACCAGCCCCTAGGAGCAAAACCACCCCAGTGAGCCCTCCAGGGAACCCCAAGCAACAAGCAGCCACAGCAGTGCTGAGACCTCAGCACCCAAGGGATCCAAGGACTGGGGATCCCTGCACCTCCAAGGGATGCCTCTTGAAGGGGGAGCTGCCCCAACCTGCTCATTGGTGAGGTAGACCCCATGGTTCCTGGCATATGTTGGGCTCCCAGGCACTGCGATCACTCGGACACCCTGGAAGCCATCCCAGTTGATCCCTGGGGGGAGGGATAGAGACCAGTGCCCACTGGGGCAGGACATGTACTTACACTGGGCACAATTGCCTGAAAACCTGTACCATGGCAGTGGAAGTGGCAGCAGCATCGAGCCTTGGCCACCTCACTTGCAAGCACAACAGATGCTCCCAGACGTGCACAGAACAGCAATAGCTGAGCATCCACACCCTCATGAGAGGACAGCACAGGCTGAACAAGGGGTGCTGCTTGTTAGGAACCCTGCCCCACGCCAAAGCTGGTGCCAGAAGCAAGGCTGGCACCCACTCACCTGGTGTTGAGGGCACGGTGAGAAGCATGTCGGTGCTGCAGACCCAGATGCCAGGTGGGGAGCCCACACAGAGCTGTCAAGAGAGGACCGCATGCCCAGGGACGGCAGGGAAGGAGCCCACAAGCCCCACACCGTTTCCATCTTTCTGGGAGGCAAACCCATCCCCAGGGTCCCATCCCCAGGCTACACAGACCCGGTGTGTCATGGTCCCCAGCAGGCTGTCCAGGTTGCAGACCAGCGCTTCGGCTGCGGCACCGGGCTCCTCAGCGGGCAGGCAGGTGAAGGCACGGCCGCAGTCGTCGAAGGAGAAGTCGCGGCCCTGGTGGGACGGAGAATACGGGGTGTCACCGGGAGGGAGAGAGTGCAACGAGAGGTCCCATGCTGGGCAGGTCAGCTCTCACCATGTGCAAGATGAGGATGCGGGCGTCCCTCAGGACGTCAGCGGTCACCACCTGGGAGAGAGCAGGGAACAGTCAGTGGAGACAGGACACGCACCCCCCCTCACTTCCACGCGTCCCCTCCTAACTTCCAGCCTCCCCGCACCCACCAGAGGCTGTCACCTCTCACCGTGCATCCGGCTCGGGCGCTGAGGTGCTCGGCCGCCACCAGCAAAGCGTTCAGGGTGGCACCGCCGCTGCCCAGGCGGGCCCAGGGGTCCTCCACGGCCAGGAGCAGCGCGGGGGGGCGCGGGCCCAGCCCGCCCCGCAGCCGCCGCACCTCCAGCTCTGCCAAACGAGAGGCAGGCGGAGTTAAGAGCCGGTCCCGCCGCCGTGGGCAGGGAGGGAGAAGGGGCTCCCGCTCCGCCACTTGCCTCGCTGCAGGGCAGACACGCCGCCATGGCCCCGCCGGCAGGTGAGGAGAACAGCGCTCCACTCCGCCGCCATAAACACCTCCTCCGCCCCCAGCCTGGCGCCGCGGGGCTTGCTGGGATATTTAGTCCAATCCCCGCAGCCACTCCGGGGCAATCAGTGCTGGAGGACTACAATTCCCAGCGCGCACTGCGCGGCCAGGCACGGACCTCTTAAAGGCACAGCGCATCCCTGTGCTGCTTCCCTCCTTCCCCATCTCGGGGGGCTTGCAAAGGGGGAACGGGAGTTTGACGTTTCCTGCCCTAAAATGGGTTGCGGCGGCGGTGCATACCCCTAACTGCCCTGGGTCATCCCTGTCACGAGTCCGGCTCCTCGCAGGGCTCTCTGCAGAGAGAAGGGGTTCCCCGGGCGGTGGGCGCTGGTGTCGGTCCCCGGCAGGTTGTCAGGGTGGGTGCCCGGTGGGTGCTGGGGTGCGATCGGGGTGGGTACTGGGGGTGCCGATGCACTGCGGTGGGCGCCGGGGTGCGTACCGGAATGGGTACCAGAGAGGGTAGCGGGAGATGCCGGCGTGCCGGGTGGATACCGGTGTGGATAACGGGGTACTGGGGTACCGATGTCCGGAGATGCCGGTGCGCCGGGTGGGTACTGGGATGGGTACCGAGGTGAGTACCGAGCTGAGTATCGCATTGGGTACCGGGGGTGTGCAGGGTGTTTGCCAATGCGCTGGATGGGTACCGGGGTGGATCCCGGTGGCCGAGTACCGGGGATGCCGATGCTGGGCAACGGGCTGGGGAGTGCCGATCTGCCGGGGTGACTCCCGGGCTGGATTCCTGAGATGCCGGTGGGAGGGTGGGCGCAGGCGGCCCCTCTCGCCTCCTACAAGTCCCACNTGCTGCGGGCTGGTCCCGGTGCTGGGAGCTGGCCTTAGGGAGAGCCCACACGGGTTGCGCCGGGTTCATCCCGGGTGTGGTGGTCCCGGTTGCTGGTCCCGGGGCTGGGTGCTGGTCCCGGGGCTGGGTGCTGGTCCCGGGGCTGGGTGCAGGTCCCGGGGCTGGGAGTATCCACCCGGGATGCAATGGGTGCTGAACAGCCCCTATCCGGGGTGCAGGTCCGGGTTCTGTGTGCTGTTCCCGGTGCTGGATGCTGGCTGCCGGGAGTATCCACCCGGCTTGCATTGGGTTCAGACCCAGGAGGTTGCGCTGGTCCGGAATGCTGGCCCGGGCCCTGCGGTGCTGTCCCCAGGGAGGATGTGCTGGCCCAGCCGCGGGGTGCAGCTCCGGGGAGCAGCTCCAGAGCGCTGCCCGGGGAGGATGTGCTCGCCCCGAGGAGGATGCTGGCCCTAGCAGGGGTGTCGGGGCTGGGGCTGATGGAGCTGCTCCCCTCCAGCCGTGTGCCCTGGCATCCTCAGGGCAGAGCCGGGGGACCAGGGTGGGAGGGTTGGCTGCGTGTGGTCCCAGTCCCCACCAGTGCCAGTGTGCGTGTCAAGTCCTTCAGCAGCAATGTGACACATGGCTGCGTGACACACGGCATCCATTGCATGGGTAGTGGCAGCCAGGATTTCACAAACGGCCTGAGCGTCCCTGGGGACAGGGTAGAAAACTGTGTCACCGAGCAGGGGATGTCCCTTGCCTGCTTCTGTGTGTTTGTGGGGGTACCAATGCGGGCATTGGTGTGAGATTCTATCGGTGTGCCTGTCCCATTGTTTCAGGGTATTTCCCTGGCTGAACACGGCTGCCAGAGTGGGATTGATACTGGAGCCCGTATTTCAGGGCCTGGCGATTCAAGGGGTCCCCACATATGCTGGGGGCTTAAGTGCTGCTGGCGCAGGGGGAGGGCAAGGTTTTGCTCAGGCTCCAGCTGCAGAGTCAGAACACTTATTCCAAAGCTCCCAAATATTTCCCTTGAGTGAGGGCTTCCCATGCCAGCAGGAAAATATTAGGGGGAGGATAGCACTTGGGCAGCATGCAAGCGCAGACTGGAGGAAGGGCCGCGTCCCCGCCTGCTGCCAACAATCACAAAACATGTCTAGGGGGAACCAAATCACAGCAAACCCTACAACTTGCTGAGCCTCCCTCCAGGAAGATGCGTGGGCTCTGGGCTGGTGAAGGCAGTTTTGCCCTGCATTATCTCGGGCTCTCCTTTTCCCAGCCCTGAGCAGCCGCCCCGGCCACATCGTGGCCAGGGCGGTGAGCGCCAGGGGGAAGTTCCTCAGCGCTTTGGGCTTGGTTTTCCCTTTCTTCCTTTTTCTTCCTCTTCTATCAGAAGCAAAGGTCTCGGGGAGGGTTGGGCTGCGGGGTGCCTTGCCCGCCCCACCCCCGGCGCTCGTGCCTGTCTGTCTGTCTGTCCGTCCCCATCTGGCCGCGACAGCGGCCCCGCTGCCGGTTGCGTGCGGCAGCTGCCTGTCCAAAGCGCTTCCCTCTCCTCCGAGGAGCTCATGGCGGTTCTCGGGAACGGCGGGGCGCGCTCCGCTCACCGCCCACGCCTCGCCGGCGCCGGAGGCAGGCAGGGAGGGCAAGGCAGGGAGAGCCCCGGCAGCCGCATGCTGCGGGAACGCTTGAATTTCGTGCCCAAACAAGCTCCAAACTGCCGCTTTTTTGGGAAGGGCTCCGATGGCACTGAGGGCTCGGTGGTTTTGCTGCGGGCTCTCGGCACGCCGGATGCCGCCCAGTTTGGCACGCCGAGGTCCCGGCAGCTCGATGGCTTTCATCTCCTCCCGTTGCATTTAATTTTTGCACGATTGCAAGCTGCTAATTGCTCTCCAGTGGCTTGGCCGGCTTCAATGTTTCCTCATGAGCCAGGATTTATCAGAGCCGGCCTGACCCCGCGGCGCCGGGATGTGATGGGAGAGGCTGGGAACCTCCTCTCCCTACCCTGCTGCTGAGCTCTGTGCTGGGCTCCGGGGTATCTCTTGGCTTCATGTCGCTCTTTGCCACTGGCATCTTCCCAAAGCTTTCTTTGGAAAGTGCGAGAGATTTGGGTCCCAGCTCCAAGGCAAAGTTCCCAAAGATACCCCCAAAACTGCATAGGGATGAGTGGTGAATGTATACAAAAAATAAATATACACATACACATACATATACATGCATGTGTGATGTATAGATTTTTTTTTTCTTATGGGATGGATAGTTCAGTGTTTGAGCTCTAAAATAACACCCTCAACAGTTGCTTTTGGGAAACCAGAACAAGCTGCAGTCACTTTGCTCCAGGTGCCACCGTGTCCCCAGCAAAGGACTTTTGATCTGCAGCAGCAATTGGGCTAATTAGGAATCTGCAAATGCTCCCCCTTCTCCCCAGGTGTCTGAGCAAAGCCCCAGCTAGTGGAGAGAAGTCAGGGGCTCTCGCCAGTGGAACTGCTCTAATTCTATGTTTAATGGGAGTTCTTGGCTGTAACTGGGCTGTGCTGGGATTGATGCCCTCCGGCGTGGGGACAGGAGGAGTTTCGTAACTTCCCTGAAATGAAATCTCATAGATGCAATTTCCCTAACGAGTTCAATGTCCCCTCAGTGCTGCCCGCAGGCAGGGCAAACCTGGTTTGCTTTATGGGGCCACCCGCAGTGTGTGCCGAGGTTGCAGTTCTCAGCTTGGGTTGTGCCCCGGGGGAGCGAGGGCGTCTGTGGGTACAGCACCCATCAACCAGCCCTCGAAAGCCAAAAGAGAACCTTTGGTTTTCTACTGCCTCCGATCCTTGGCGCAGGTGAGATCCAGGGAGGAGGACAGGAAAATGCAGGGGGGCCCCGTGTCCCAGCTCGCCTTCCCCGGGCAGAGGCCACAGCCGGCAGCGGCGCTTCCTGGTGCGGCATCCGCCAGCCCTGCACTCCTGCACATATTTTCCTGAGGCATCAGGCATGAACCTAACGGGTCCAGGCTGGTAAAACCAGCGGCAGTGGTGCAGGGGAAGTGGTTCCTGCCCAGCCGGCCGGGAGGCTCAGGGTGCAGCTGGCAGCTCACCGGATGCTGGTGGTGGAAGGAGAGCAGGGGCCCTGCCCATCCTAGGGAGCGTGTCTGCCTGCAGTGTGGTGCATCTTCACAGGCAGCTGAGGCTGCAGGGAGACTGGTTCAGGGGTGTTTGTGGGGTGCAGCCCTGCTGTAGCAGGCAGGAAGGAGGATGGGGACCAGGCAGACCGTGCTGACCCCAGCCTGCAGCTGTGGGAGGATGAGATGGAAATGTGGCCAGCAGTGGGGAGCTGGCTTCCCATTGGACCAGATGGCTTTGCACAGGGAACTGGGGCAAGGATGGGAGAGAGGAGTAGGCAGTGGTGGGTGGCAAGCCCTGGACTCTGCCTCCTCTGTTCTGCTGGGTTGGTTGGCCAAACCTGACTGCTCGGTGGGACTCAGCTTGGTGGCACCTGGTGTGGTGGTGTGTGACCTGGGGTTCAGTGGTACCCAGCTGAGTGGTACCTGAGCTGATGGTACTTGAGTTGGCGCAAACTGAGGCAGCTGGTACAATCTGGGGGTTCTGGGGTGGGTGCTTGGGGTGCAGAGCAGCTGGGCTGTCTCTGCCTGTCAGTTCTACAGGCATTCAGGATCAGGGGGGAGAATCCCACCCCCCTTCCTGCCTGTCCTGCCTCAAGGAGGGAGCTGCTGCTCCTGGCACAGGGAGCTGAGTGTGGCAAGGGCATGCTGTGGGCATGGCCTTGAGCTTATAAATACTCCTGGAGTGCAGGGTCCCTTGTTCCCCATGGCAGCCCAGGGAGACACAGAATGGCTGGCAGAGGGTGGGAGAAATGGCACTGGAGAATGCTCAGGGACATCAGCCACACAGGCTGGCACATGTGGCTGGGTGGTGCCAGTGGGAGTGTGAGCTGCAGGGATGGACATCTGCCTTGGCTGCTTCTGCCAGTGTGAGTTTTGGGAGGGGAGAGTACCCACCCAGCATTGCCCCATCGAGCAGCACAGGGTGTTCAGGCTGGTGCAATTCCCTGAGGGTCCCGCTGTGGTGGAGCCAAGGGGCTTGGGATGCTGCTGGACCAGTCCCTGCAGGCCCATCTACCAGCAAGGGTGGGAGCATTCCATTCTGCTTTCCCACTGCTGGCACTCCCCTGCGCCCCTAAATCCCATAGGAAATGGCCTCAGAGTGGCTGGCTCCATCCCAGCTCTGTGCTGGGGATTTGGCCTCCATCTTTCCTGGCCCTATCCCAGCACTGAGGGATAAGCTCAAAATAACCCCTCTGGAGGCCAGACACGAGGAAGGGCTGGAATAGCTGCCACTGGCAGCCAGGAGTGCGAGTAGGGTTTAAAACATGGGAAACCCAATTAACTTGGCTCCATTAGCTGATTGAGCTGGCTGATAAGAGTATGATTAATTAAAAGGATGAAGAATAAGTTACCAGGTCCTCGCTGCTGTCAGGATGTGGTGATGGCTTAACACATGAAATTGGCTCCTTCTCTTAATACCTGGTGCTCGTCTACTGCTGGCCATCTTCATGGCATTGCCCCATGGTGGGGAGAAACATCCTTGTGCCGAGATCGCGTCTGCCCCCTGCTCTCTCTCCCATCCAGGGAGCTTCCAGGGAGGAAAAAAATTCAAGGGGAGAATATAATCCCTCTAGATGGATGAAGCAGGAAAGGACCTTAATTAACTGCACTTTTCTCGCCAAGTCCTGTTTTGGCTTTGGAAGCCCAGTGACGCAGAGGCACAGGCTATCGTCCCCTCCCGCGCTGCCCCCGGCAGGTTCCCGCGCGCTGTTCCGAGCTAACGCGGGCTGACGGCCCCACCGAGGGAGGCGGCTCCTCGGCACTCTGCCCGGGGGCTGCAACCTCTGGCAGCACTTGGGCTATGGGCAAAAAGAAATTAGAACGGTTTTATGACTTTTTGTAGTGATCCCACTCACTGAAGTGGTGCCTGAAACAAGGACAGGTCACCACTCGCTGTTTCTGCCTGGCATTGAAGGAGGTGGGGGAAGACTTGACTCAGATCTGCTCTTTCCCTGTCGAAAAAACCCAACTCTAATTCTCAGGTTTTCCACCCATGACAGAGATGCCAGTCCAGTCCAAGGGGGCCCTGTGTGCTTTCCCCTCCTCCACCTGCAAGAGCTGTGCACCACTCTGGCACCCAGTTAGTGGTTCAGTGGTGGCAGAAGTGATGTCTCTGCACAGGGATCATGGGATGAGCCACCCAGGGTGGCATTTACCAAAGATTCCTGGGGGAATTTTCAGATCATTCATACCTGGGAAGAGCAGCAGCCAGTGCAGACAATGCTACCACTGCTCCTCCACTCCCCTTCTCTCCCTGCTCCAAATATGGTGACATCCCATTTTCCAGTGATGGCTCCTTCCTTTGCCCACTTTGCCATTTACTGGCATGGAAATTCATGCCAACAACCCCAGGATATCTTAGAAATGTGCAAACAAAGCCAGCAAGACCTAAAGATGCCGAGAGGGGATGCATCAATGGTGTTTTTTCTGACAGGGAAGGGACAGGCATCCTCCAGGCCCTGGGGCTGTCGGTCACATCGCTCTAGCACTCATCCTGAAATGAAAGATTAAATGATTGGAAAAAACCATCCACCTGTAAAAGCAGCAGACCAGTTTGCCAGGACCTTTTAATAGCCTTGCTTCATTATCTCCTGCAATCAAAGAGAAACTTGTGTTTGATGAGTACATGGTCCTCAGGAGGCAATTTAGGATCCTGGGGATGAATTTGGGAATGGAAGGGTATTTAGTGCCATCGCTGAGTTGCCAAGCTTTCTCACCACAGACGAAATCCTGAAATCCCTTATTATTTTAAGAAGGAAACATCCAAATCTGGTGCATAAAGCTCCTGCAAGTGGGGTTTTATTTGTGGAGGAGGGTTGGATCAGTGATTGTGCAGGAGGGCATGGATATTGCTGGGGTATGTTTGTATGTGTGGATGCCCTGTCCCTGCTGGGGGCTGTAAGGACCAGTGCAGATGGAAATAGCTACCAGCTTCTGCTAGGAAAGTGATGACTCAAACCAGCCGCTGGGATTTAAGGCTTCCTTTATCGCGCATGAGCTGGACTGGAGGGGGATTTTCCTCCCCGCTGTGGTCGGGGGCAGCTCCAGGAGGCCCCAGGATGGGGGCCGTACAAAATGTGCTCCAGATGGTGTCAGGGCTGGGATGCATCAGGCAGGACCAGGCTGGGCTAGGGAGCCGGAAAGGGATTTTCCCCCTTTCACCAGGAACAAAAATAACACAAGCACGTGATAGCTCATTTCCTTTAGCCTTTAAAAAGCCCCGTGGGATGGTAAGCAGCGGGAGCAGGGGAGGGGGATCAGCCCATCCTGCTTGGTGTCCCTGCCATATCATAGCTGAAAAAAGCCCCAAAATTGCCTTTTACCTATGAATCTTTCCAGCGTTTTGCATCTGGGGGGNCTGCCAGAGCCCAGGAAAACACTTGAACTGGGATTTGTCTTCAGTTTTTGGCTCTTTCCTTTAAAAACTGTCCCTACTTGAACAAATATTTGACAGGAGGTTAATGGTTTGGGCAATAGGTGTCAATGCCTGGCAGTGCAATGGGCTGGGGGAGCCTTTGGGGTCCATGTTCTCCTCCCATCCCAACAAGGAGGTTTTTGGGGGCTTAGCGGTCTATTCCTGGAAAGCAAACCAGCATCTTCCAGAAGATTTTTTTTTTTTTTTTCTTAGGGAAGAAGCATCCTGGTGGCTGTCAGCTCCTAATTACTGCTGCCGGCCTCGGCACTGGCTTAATTGGGGCCAGGGCTGAGCCGTGGAGGTGATACCTCTGCAGGGTTTTTCCTTGGGGCAGGGTCACCTCCTCCCCAAAAAAGCCTGGAGGGGACGTCATGTCTCATAACCCCTGGGACTCTGGATCCTCCCCAGCTCAGTGACTGCGTTAAAAGGGGATTTTCAGTCTTTTTTTTTTTTTTTCTTTTTTTTTTCATTTGGCCAATGATCTCTGTCTGGCTTTGCCCGCCCCCCTCTCGGGGGGCTTGGCCGCTCCTCCCGCCCCTCCCCGGGCGCAGGCGCCAGCACCTCTGCCCTGGCTATTTTTACCTACCAGGATCACGAGCGAGCGAGTGACCTTCCCCAAGGGACGCTGCCACTCGGGGGAGGGACAGTCGCCAGCGTCCGTCCCCGGGGTGCCCGTCAGGCTGCGGAGCGGCTGTTTCGCCGCTGTTTCCCGGCTGTGTCGGCGGCAGCCGGCGAAGAGGGTTTTGGAGGGGCTGCTTATGGCGAGATAGAGAAGGAGAATTGAGCCTACAGAAAGGAGCCGCTTGTTTGGCTCCGGAGGCGAGTTCATGGCTGAGCCTTTGTCTGGCAGAGACAGGGAGGGCACAGTCCGGGAGCTGCTGCGAGTTCCCCAGGCACGGATAGCGATGCCGGCATCTCAGCTCCCTGCGCACCCTGCCTGCTTGTCCCCTTCGGGCATGGCTCGTACCCTGCAGCCCCATGCCTGGGACGGGCTGGGAGGCATTGTGGGGCGTTCAGTGGGGAATAAAGTCCTCAGCCCCCAGCACCCTCCTCCTGCTCGGCGCAGCCTCCCAGCTCCACTGTCTCTATCGCCACCCCTTGACCCGCCGTCCCCTCCTTCCCGCTTCAGGCCGGTGTCGTGGTGGCCGTGTTCCCGAGCCAGCGGCCGAGGGCAGCGTGCCAGCGGATCAGCTAAACCCCGGGGATGATGAGCGCCGTCGCAGCTGAGCGCCAGCCGGGGCCGGGACCTGGGGGAGCCGCCGGGGCGCGGTGCCGCGGCTGAGGCCGGTGCGCCGAGCTGTGCCGGGCCCCTCGGCAGATGCTCCCTGCCTGGCACGTGGAGCCACCGGGGGCCCTCGCCGCGGCCGGACAACGCGGATGGAAAGCTGCAGCCCAGCAGGTAGGAGCCCGGTGCGGTGAGTCCTGGGGGGCTCTACATCCCGCTCCCCACACCGCCACCGCAGGGAGTTACAGCTGTCGTTCCCGCAGGGAGCCTCGCTGGCCGGCTGACGCCCTCCCGCGCCCTATGCCCGCGCCCTATGCCGGAGCGGGCGCCCTCCCCGGCTCAGCCACCCGACGACCATGAAGTGCTCGTTGCGCTTCTGCTTCCTCTCGACCGCCTTCCTGCTCGTCTTCGTCATGTCCCTCCTCTTCACCTACTCCCACCACAGCATCGCCTACCTGGACCCCGGCGGGCTGGGCAGCATCCACCGGGTGAAGCTGGTGCCCGGCTATGCCGGGATGCAGCGGCTCAGCAAAGGGGGGCCGTACCTCCGGGGCTGCTCCTGCCGCCGCTGCCCGGCCGAGGAGCCCGGGGCCACCGACTGGTTTGATGGGCGCTATGACGGCGCCGTGTCCCCAGTGTGGACAAAGGAGAACATGGACCTACCGCCCGACGTCCAGAGGTGGTGGATGGTGAGCGCAGGGACGGCAGTGCCACGGTGTGCTCTGGCACGGGGGGCACAGATTTCTTCTCCACCAAGGAGGAGGCGCGGGCTGATTCCCCTCTGCCCCCCTTCCCTCCTTGCAGATGCTGCAGCCTCAGTTCAAGTCCCACAACACCCACGAGGTCCTGAGCAAGCTCTTCCAGATCGTGCCGGGCGAGGATCCCTACCGCTCCCGTGACCCACGCCGCTGCCGCCGCTGCGCCGTGGTTGGCAACTCAGGCAACCTCCGCGGCTCCGGTTACGGACCGGAAATCGACAGGCACGACTTTGTGATGCGGTGAGGACCAGAGAGCACCGCCAGGGACCTGCCCACCCGGGCAGCACAGGCATGGGGTGATGCTGGCACCACCGGGTACTGGGATGAGTGGGAGTGAGTCCAGCCTTGCCACCTCCCGTGGGTGGGAAACTGCTGCTTGGCAGCATTCAACAGCTCATGGGGATCACCCGTGTCATCTGCAAGGCGCAGGGCATTGGGAGGGTGGTGTCATCCTCCCTGCTCTCTCCCCAGGATGAACCAGGCCCCCACGGTGGGCTTTGAGGGCGATGTGGGCGGTCGGACCACACACCACTTCATGTATCCCGAGAGTGCCAAGAACCTGCCCGCCAATGTCAGCTTTGTGCTCGTGCCCTTCAAAACCCTGGACCTGCTCTGGATCGCCAGTGCCCTCTCCACTGGCCAGATCAGGTTGTAAGTACCCGGTGGGCACTGGCAGCACCAGGCTGGTGGCTCACCTCAAGCTCAAGGACAGCTCCCCTGGGAGCAGTGGGGATTAATTTGTTCCTCCCTCCAAGAGCCCCCTTGACAACTCAGGCTAGAGTTGGGGGCATGGGACCCCCAAGAACTCACCTGCCTCTCCGCTTTTTTCGCAGCACATATGCACCTGTGAAGCCTTTTCTGCGTGTGGACAAAGAAAAGGTACGTGGGGCTCATCCCTATCACTGCCACGAGCACCTGTATGGCCATGGCCCCTGTCACCTCATCATTCCCCAGGGTTCCCAGTGCTCCTTCACGGGGTGCCGATGCCAAAGGGAGCATGGCTGAGGCTCCTGTGCTAACCCTGGTCTGTCCTCCCAGGTGCAGATCTACAATCCTGCCTTCTTCAAGTACATCCACGACCGCTGGACGGAACACCACGGGCGCTACCCCTCCACTGGCATGCTGGTGCTCTTCTTTGCCCTCCATGTCTGCGATGAGGTGGGTGATGTCTCCTTCAGCTCCTGGCTGGCATGGAGTGGGTTTGCTGAGGTCCTGAACCTTGCAGGGTTAAGGAAGGAGGTGGATTCTTTGGGTCAAACTGCAGCAGTTACCCTGGTTGCCTGACCCCAAAGTGATGGATACCCTCAAGGGGTGGGAAAGCCATGCAGAGGGATGGGCACCTTTGAAAATCACCCCAGCAGTGCAGGGGTTGCTGAGACAAGGGTGTCCCAGCCTGGTGGGGGGTTCTGGCTCACTTCCTCCCTTGCTACTGCAGGTGAACGTCTTTGGGTTCGGTGCTGACAGCCGGGGGAACTGGCACCACTATTGGGAGAACAACCGCTACGCCGGGGAGTTCAGGAAGACGGGGGTGCACGATGCCGACTTTGAGGCACACATCATCGACATGCTGGCCAAAACCAGCAAGATCGAGGTGTACCGGGGAAACTGAGGGCTGAGTCTTCAGCTCCCTGCTCCAGCAGGTCCTGCTGCCTGCAGGGGCAGAGGGTGAGGGTCTCCCTGGTAGCCTCAGGCAATGAGCACGGAAGGGCAGCGCAGTTCCGCATTGCTGACAGAGCCACCGCGGTGGCATTTGGTGCCTCCAGCAGCCAATCAGGTTCAGAGCTAAAGGAGACTTTTTGCTTTTTTTTTAATTATTATTATTATTATTAAGAAACCCAGCTGAGAAAGGATTTATAAACACAATCAGTGACTGACCAGGCGGCGGGGGTGGCCGCCTTGCATCTCTCTACAGTCAAACCAAATGCTGCTCTTTTTAAAACAAGACAAACCCCCCGCCCCGAAGCTGCGTGACTTTGGGGAACCCCTCGAGCATCGCGTCCAGGCTGAGGGAGCTGTGGCGGCTGCGCAGCCTCACCAGTGGAACCAGCTGCTTCTTTTTCCTTTATTTCGGTATTTTTCTTTTACCCCCCTGGGGCAGCCAATGCTGTTGTTTCTCCTCTGGCACAGAGGCAGGTCCCAGCACATGGATCCATGGTGGGGAGCCAGAAGCTTCAGGAAGCTCACCATTGCCGAAGCTCTGCTGCAGGCTGGCGACTGCTGGCACAGCTGTGCAGGGAGATGAAGAGGAATCTTGACTTTGGGGTGCAGCATCCCTTCTCTTCTACCTGAGGATTGGGAAAGGGTAGGACAGATTTCAGGAATGACTGTACAGGAGGCAGCTAAGAAACCTACATGAGCAGCAGCCTGGTCACTCTGGCTGAGCTCTGTGAGGAGTTGTAGGATGCTCAAGGGGTTGTGGGATGCAGTAGGGTCAAGGAGACAAGAGTTCCTTTGCTTTCAGGCTGGGAGAAATACAGATCAGAGATTAGTGGGTGAGTGAACTGTGCTTTTGCCTTTGTGTTGCTCTGAACAGCTCTGGTGAGAAGCTGAAATCCCAAAGTCTTTGCTCCTTTTGGCAGGGTGGCGCTTGATTTACACCAGTCTGGTACAGCCGGTGCCCTCAGGGTCCCCAGGGCTTCCCAGGCTGGACAGGCAGCCTCTGACATGGGATGGGGAGATGCTGAAAGAAATTACCTCCCCATAGGTGTCATTAAAACCACTTTCTTTGGGTCAGTCAGGTGGGGTTTGGTTTTTTTTAGGAGATGCTGGAAAGCTCAAGAAACAGGCAACCATGGGAAAGGTCCCCCAGAGAGGGACCCTCCACCTGCATAGCTGATGCATAGCAGGGGCTGTGGGGCTGTGCCCATCTGGGGAAGCTCTGCCCATGCTGCCTGGTTGCAATAGTTAATATGAGGAACAATCACTGTAGGGTTTTTTGGGCTTGGAGATTTTTTTACCCTTTCGTATCTGGCTTTGCTGTAGCAGCCTCTTACCTGTTTCTCCACATTGGTTTGGTTGTTTTTCAGGGTTTTCTTTTATTTTTTTGAGGTTTCTCTGCAATTGTGAAACACAAGGGTGTGGGTTGGTCACTGGAGCAGGTAAATCAGCAGCCCCTGGGCTGGGGAAATTCAGCTTTTCTGTCCACAGGGATTTAAACCCCTGAGTTTTGTAATGGGTTTTGGTCTATAGAAGTGGAGCTGCCCTGGTGCAGGCAGCCCTTACCCCCAGGACTGCTTCAAGCCCTGCTCTCCGCCTTCCTGGGTGGTTTTTGCTGATTTTTTGTTTTTTTTNTTTTTTTTTTTTTTTTTACGGGGGAGAAAATTAAAAACCACAAAACCACGAGCAACAATGAGTGCCTTGACCATCTCCCATTGGCAACGCCAGGCTGTGCCCGCGCTGGCAGCAGGGACGTGGCCGATGTATCTGGCAGTTGTGCCCACTTCCTTCCTCGCACCACACTGGATCTTAGCTGGGAAGCGCTGCTGGGAGAGAGGGACACATCCAGGCCACCGTGCTGGTGGCTAGAAAGGCCAAATCCAGTGTGATGAGGCTGGACCAGCTCCTGTTGCAGCTGAGCAGGGCCAGGCCTGACAATCACAGGGTGAGTGGAGTCGCTGGGTACCAAACCCAGGCACCAAACCCTCCGGCAGCACAGTACTGGCAACCAGTGCCAGGCGCGCTTGCGGCTCCTGGCTGCCCTGACAGTATTTGTTTTTGGCTAACTTCCTTCCCCTACTCCCCTTTTCTCTGTTGTTTTAATTATTATTATATTATTATTTTTTATTTAAGCTGTCCCACTAGGACTCGCGACCACTCGTGTCTCGCTGGCAGGGCGGCCGCAGGCAGGCGCGTGCTGCACGGCCGGCGCACCACTGTACTGTACATAGAGGAGATGTAGGCACAGGCTACGGGCAGGGGGGCAGGCAGGGAGGAGGTGCCCGGGCTGGCCCGCCTGGCAGAGGTTGTCTGCATCACACAGTACCTGATCCGAGCACCTCCTGCCCCACTGGGAGAGGGAGAGACCAGCGCTCCGACCTAGGGTTAGGAGCAGGCGGGCAGCTTGGCCCGTAGCCTCTGTGTACATGGGTACTTCTGCACACAACTGTCTTAAACCAACTGGTTTTTTTAAAGTCAATAAAAATCATGCATCAAATCTGCTTGGTGGTTTTCTTCTGATAGCCCTGTTTACTGTGCCTTTGCCTGCACCCAAAACTGGGCATCATTGGGATCAGGAGAGGAGGGAAAGGGAATGAGAGGGTTGCTGGGCCCAGAAGATGCTCTGCTCTCCCCTCTTCTCCCAGGTCAGGCACCAGCCCCTAGCTGTGGTTAATATCCCCTCACTGGGGCAGGAGCAGGACCTGGCCCCATGCCAGCCTGGGTGCCCAGCAGCAGAGCCCCAGCGCAACCCCTCGAGCCTGAACCCAACAGTTGGTGATGCCACTGCTCACTCAGACCCCACATCCATGTCCCAGCCAGCCTGGACCCTAAAACAGAGGCTCTGGTCCCATGCAGCCTGTGTCCCTGAGCCCCACCACAGCAGAGGGAATGACATGGATGAGCTGTTGAAGGACATAATTTTGAATGTGGATACAGGCAGAGGCAGGGAAGAGACTTCCCCAGGGTGATGCAGCAGGGTCCAGAACTCACTCCAGCTCCCAGGGCTGGACCCTTCAACATGCCTAGTGTTCCTGCAGGATCCCACAGACAACCAGGGGCGTTTGGATTCTGACACACAAAGGTCTTGCATAACTAATGGCAAAATTCAGAAATAGTTAAAATGCCTCTTTATTAATATACAAACCTAGCAACATTTAAGCCAACCAAAATATGAAATGAAATCAAGCATGATATAAATACAGCATACATGACAACACGGCCTCAGTGGAGAGCAGCAAACTCACCCTGACTTGTGCGCTTGGGAACAACTGTCCACGTCCTCTGCCACGGGGTCTGGCAATCAGAGCAACTTTGTCTCTCCAAAACCCCTCAAATCCGAACTCAGCAGAGGTGAGACTACTGTTCCCCCAAAAGGAAGAGCACCTGGCATGAACTTTCTCTGACCCACACCGCAAAGGGATTCAAGAGCCTCCCTGTGCTGCTGGAGACAACCTGCTGGCACCTGCTTGCCAGGGCCCTGCAAGGGCAGAGGGAAACAGCCATAGTGGATCGGGAACCACGCTGCTGACGTTGCTCCTTGCTCTGTCCCACCTCAGCTACATCCACTGCACAACATTCACAAGTGTAAGGCACTAGAAAAGTGTTTTCACAGGTTCAAACTTCAGTTGTTCTTAAAATTCTGGCAGCAGCACACATCAAATCTTCCCAGCCCTTTTAAAATCTGGTCTCGGGAGACAAAAGCATTAAGGGGGGGGGTTGGATGAGTGTCCTGCTGCAAGTCTGACCAAGAGATGCAGGAGAACCGGTCAAGGACTTCAGAGATAGTAATCTACCTCTGGTTATACTGGAAGAAATGAGATCTGTCCCACTACAGGAAAAGGTTTTTAGCATGGAAAAAATCTCAGCAGTGGCATGGTGAAAGGCAACAGCAGAGATTTTTCTCCATGTACACAAAATGGATCAGGTCCTAGCTGGGATGGCTGACAAATCCCAAGTATCTGCTCTGCTTGTAGCAGGTGTCAAGGATCCATGTGGGAAGACTACTGTTACCAGTATTAACAAATCAGAAAATATTAATGTGAACACTTTCCTCATTATAATGTACTGCTCCCCTCTGTTGGGATTCCTTATTCCAAGCAGGTGGAATGTCTAACAGAACATCAGCCCAACGAGCCACACCTGCAAAGCAGCTCTGGTTTGTGCTGTAATCCAGAAGCCAGCCTGACATCAGTAATCCAGCCCAGCTTTGAGACAAATGGGAGATGAGAAGTCTCAGAGCCATCTCAGCGAACACCACAGGCAGTAGCAGATCCCCTCCCCTCCCGACTCCTGCCTGCAAATGTCAGCTGGTACAGCAGGGAAGCGTTCAGGCAGAGAATTTTGTTTCCTTTAATGCAACGGGACCCCCACAGAGTACTCTACACCAGCTCAGGTTTCTTTAGAGAAAGAAGAAAACTCATTACACCACAAGGAAAAAGTGAATAAATTCATTTTAGGGGGCGGGGTGGGGAACAAACAGGAAGGTGTCAGCCCAGCAGCTGGACAGGCACAAGGGCTCCCAGCTCCATACAAATTCCAGTTTCATACTGCAACAGCAGCCTCCACCATCCCCCAGTGCTTGCTCAAAATTACCATCTCTGGGCACACAGCACACAGCTTTCCAGGAAGGAAATCAAATGGCAGGCACAGCCAGTGCCTAATCACCTCACCTAAAGCTTTAAGGCATTTATAAATATTCAGTCTTTTTTTCCTCTCTCAAATGCAAGGACTACTCATGCCAAGGGCTATAAGCACACTGCTACAGCCATAATACTTAAGGAAAGTTTAAAGTGCACAGAAAATTTTCAAATGCTTTTTAGTGACAGCCTGAAGTCATCAGATGACACCAACCCCCGCCTTTCCCAAGTTTTGTTCCATGACTGGATGCCTTTTTTTTAAATAGAAATCCAAACAGTCAGTTAAGGAAAAGTTAGTTTAAAACAGGAAAACATCCTGAAAAAGGCAGAAATTATTCTCACCCAGTATTATGATAAAGTCATTTGGGAAGACAAATATGAAGGTTGTGAACATTTTGCTCACCATTATCAGCAGCCAAGAGTTGTGTTTTAAATAAAAATGACTTCTGCCCTTGCAAGCAACTCCCTACTCCCCTGACATGGGAACTACCTCATTTTTACAGATCTCTTCCCAAAATGTCACCACTCTAGCTCAAACATGCTGTAAGGATGAGGTTGGTGATGTCAGGGCTGTACCTTTACAGCTATAAGAATGTGCCAGGGAGACAAAAGTATTCCAGGCAATTAAGTGCACACACTTCCCTACTTCTGTGTGAAATCACTTCTTTCATCCCAATGAGAGGGGCAAATGTGTGCTGGGAAACAAGTGCTAATGCTGTCCCAACTCTGCCTAGAGCCACGGCTCTCACTTGTCCAGCACCAAGGTTGCAGAGGAAGATGCTCCCTGAATCTTCCTGGGAATCGAAGCTGATCATCTCTCCAAGGCTGGGCTTAAGGAGTTGAGTAACAAACAAAGGATTAAACCTTCACTGCACCTCTCCTTCCACCTCAGCCACTCCACCATCCCTCCACCAGTTTTTATTTTGCCTTGCCTCACCCTCTGATGGCAAAAAGAACCAATGCACTCAGCCACCTGAGGAAGGAGACTAAAGAAGTGTTAAGGACAGTGGGAAAATCCTGGCACAGGGAAAGGGAGGGTTAAATGAGAGCAGCCACAAACCTGCCTGGAGTTCTGATGTTGGTATCAGCACCATCTAGAAGTTGAATAACTTAAGTTGATGCAGAGAGACAGACCTAGAGCCAACCTGGCTCCAATGACAAATCATCAGGTAGAAGGAAGACAAGAACCTTGTGCATGAGAATTTCTACAGCAGCAGAGTTTGGAGGTATTACAGGAAGAGCAACATGATTGATGGCAACTCAAATGCAACAGTAGAAAGGAGGAATCCAAGCTTACACCAAGGTGTGGAGATGCAGCGGAAGTTTCACACGACCTCCCTTCCTCGCCACAAAATAAACTGTCCAAGAAGGCCTGTCAAATCTAGTTACTGGAGAAAACAAATAGAAACTCAGTCTGGCAAAAATGGATGTGAAAATGACTGTAACACATCCTCCTGAAACAGAAAACATAATTCTAGAAATAGACTGTTAATTTTATCCTCAGATCGTTAAATACGAACAATATACTCCTGCTTTTCTAGTACCAGTTTTACTCAAGCCTTCCAGTACTCACTCAAGGACTAACAAAACATGAGAACTCAGGAAAGGACACAGCAAGGACAATATCTCTGTAAAAATCATTTAATGGAAGGAAGCGTTATGTCTTCCCTAAGTTCCCCTGACTACAGATGGCACTTGGGCAAGCCAGCCCTTCCCATGGATGCACATTTAGATGGATTCACTGGCTCCCTTCCCTCCAAAGATGCCTGTATGAACAAAATCTACAGGGCTGCTCCCATTCTGGACAGCAAGACTCAGAGAACTCGGAACAACCCTGTGACTGATACACACCAGGTGCAGAGAGCAGACCTCAGCTGCTGCCTCAGCACAGAAAGAGGCCATTTCCCCTTCTACTGCCACAGAGAGGGATGCTATTTTTGTGTTTCCCAGCCCAAGGTTCATAGTCTTACTGTGCAAAATGAGAACAAATCACCTTTTTTAGCAAAAAGCATTTTAAGGCAGTTTTAATGATGAGAATCAGGATGTAGAATTTTACAGTCCCTGTTATTTACCATCTTAGATGTTAAGACTATATTACAGCAGCTTCAAAGATCTGATTTTTAATTTTCTAATCTGAAGGTGTACTAAAGGTAGTAACTCTTCAACAGATTTAGTTGTTCTTTTTTTAGGCACTCTACTTTAATCATCAGATAAAGGGATTAGAGTCTTACATCACTGCTTAATACTTCGAGATGAAAACACTACGCTGGAAGGATCTTCCTCCAACTCAGTATCACTATTTTAAAATGTGATCCAACTGTCCTCTTGATGGATGTTCAAGTTGCTAAAGGCAAACTATTCTTTACATTTTAAGTTTAAAAATAGCTACACCAGAAATTAAATCGACTAAGCCTGAACAGCAGTTAAAGACCTCTCAGGTTCTGATATAAAACAAGAACAGAATTCATAGCAGGGAAGGTTGGAGTAGGCATTAATGAGCTGCAAGACTGACAATTACCAAACCACCCAAGTCTCAAACAGCAAACACACTCTTACAGGAAGTGTTGCTATATCTACCATCATGGTGGAAAACTATTTCCACTCTCTATTTTTGGTATGGAAAAGTCAATAGATCTAGACATAAAATAAACCTTTCAGACATAAAATAAACCTTAGCAGACATAATGACAAAAGTAGCTCATAAAACACAATTTTACTGTCAGAACTGCTGGAGAAGAGACATCTGTGTGTGAAAAGTTGCCTGAGGAACTAGCAGGCACCTATAAATTAGGGAAAAGGAAAAATAATCACAAGGAGGAATATAATGCAGCCGTAACGAGTGGATGGTAAAGGACAGCATGCTGTTAGCTTTCCAGTTTGGTCTTAACTATTTCTAACTCTGCACAGAACTGAACAGCTCGAGCTAAAATCTCTCTTTAGCAGTTTCAATACAAACTTCAGCACACCTTGGCCCTATCCTTTGCTTTCTCCTGAAGGAGCATCATGCCTTACTTAGCCACGACAAATGGTCAATAAACCCTGCGCAGAAGGGCTGCTCTAAGAACCCTAAGCAGAAGGGCTGCTCCACATCCTAAATATCACATACAAAACTCTTTCTTTGGTTGAATGCCTGTTTCCGTGGATAAGGAAGGTGAAGCAGTGTCCCATAAAACCAATGGAGAAGGACCAAGGTCCTCCCAGGTACACACATCCAGCGTGGGAACAATGGATCATGGTATCTCTCTAGGCAGAAAAGATATGCAGGAAGTAATTAGAGTTTAAACTGCTATTAGATGCTTTATGAACCTTTCATTTAAGCAATTAATTCTAACACACCAGGCAAAATTTCAGTTCACAAAGCAATAATAGGGGAATCTGGAAGAAATGACAAGCAGGCAGAATCTCGCCTACAGCAGCAGCAGAGAATACTCTGGGCTGCGAGATCTCAAAAACCTGCCCCAGTGTGGTCACTCCTCTTCAGAAACTGGAAAATTTTGCATGTCAATTCAGAACTAGGTTTGAAATCCTGAAAGAAGCCACACACTTCAGTGGAACTCGCCAAAAACAAAGAACACATACTCAGAGAAGTGACATCTACATTCAACCTACTACACCATATGTTCAAATCCTAAATTCCCTTACAGTTTCCTGAACTGGCAGCCACAGACCCAACTGAAGGCACAGCTTAAAGCAACTAAAGCAGCAGAAAGCAAACTTAAAACAAGAACTAAGGAAGATGTTGAGCTCATATTTACATTACTGATGCTCACCATTTAACTGGAAAATAAAGTGCCCAGAAATGGTTCTAGACCATAGAGAAAGTGTTCACCACAGCTAATGGGGCAGGCACCAGTGCAAGGCTGTGTTCGAAGTCCAAAACAGATGCTGAAGAAGAAAGACCATGAGGAGTATGTGGTATCAGAGGCAGGGAAAACATTTAACAGATCTTTTTCAAGTAAATGAGAAGAGTCTTGGTTTTTGATTGTGCTCAAAACGTGAAGAATAAGATGATGCAAATGTGCACAAGGCAATCCAGCATTCCCCCATTTCTTTACCATTTACCATCAGTGATTGAACTGGCACATTTTGACACCTGAAGAAGGGGTGAATTTCCAGCTGCATCATTTGGAGCATCTTTAGAGAAGACAGATGCAAAGAGCAGTGCTGAAGCAAAGCAATTCATAATCCCACTACCATGCTCCCTTCACTCCCTTATTCAACCCCTTCGGCTGAGGTACTACTGAGACAAAAGTGCAACAGATTTGAAGAGGAAAACAGAAGACAAATTGTTGAGTCCTGCAGGAGCTGCTGAGACATTTTCTCACCACCAGTAGAAAACGCAGTGTTTCTCGCACCACAGGTGAGACAAATGCTGTGTCTTTTCCTACAATTTCAAAATAACCACGAGCAGCTAAAACTACAAGATATTATCCTCTCCTGCTGCTCAAGTTCCCCAAACCACCATAAGTTCTCTATGAATCTTGCCAGATGAGTTTGACCAAGTTACATAAACAAAGTGAAAGACAATCCCAAAAGAGACTGTATATTGTGCAGCTTAAACAGAAGCAGCATTTCAACACTGCTATTTAACATTAAACACTAACATTTATCCTTGTTAGAAATCAGTATTCTTGCTAATAAAAAAAGAAAAAAACCAACATTCCTTTATAGAAGTGAAATGCACATGTTGATCTTTGACTATATTTATAAAGGCCATTTTGTTTCAGTGACCCCACACAAAAAATCCAATCCCACCAACAATGCACTTAGCAATGCTACTGTCATCTCAATACTCTGATGTTAAATCTACTCCCTGCTAGGGAAAAACCAAAAAGGTGGACAAAGGAGGGCAGTGACAGGCTGGACAACACCAAAACCTGTCTCTAGGCTGTGCTCACACAATGCTTTGTCTCATGCCAGTGAGGTAGCTGATCGTTCTATTGCTGTGTGCATTGACACACCAAACCCTCTACAACATGGTAAGTGGAGAGCAGGGTGAGGTGAGCCATCATGTGAACCACAGGCAGCAAAGACCTGCTGTCCCATGCCTTATGCTGGAGAGGAGAGAGGAAGGGTGCAGTGTTCAGGGGTTCACCCCAACCCTTCCCATCACTAGAAGGCCAGGGTCTTTGGTGGGGTTCACTCCTACACAAGCATCCCTGCACTGTGCTTCATCCACTGGGGCACAGGGGAGCCTGGCAAGGGTTGAAGGAGGAAGACAGACAGGGTTGGGAAAGCCTGAAAATTAAAGTTTTAAAATATACAAAACGTAACACGCTGGAAAAAGTTTAAAAGTTGCAAGACAAAGGAAAAGAAAGAAATATATGAGGTGAGGAGTAAGGGCTGGAAGATGGTGGGAGAAGACTCCAGCTTGGGACAAGGGGCGGGTCTAGTGTACTCAGCACTACTCCCTCTGGTAGCCACTCAGTTCCACCTCATCCTTGCGGCGCCGTTGTGTGAAGAGGGAGCTGAAGGGATAGAGCTTGGCTTTGGCCTGGAAGCGCTGCCCGGCAATGTCGATCTCGTACTCTCCCTGGTTGATGAAGTCAGTCGTCACCACCAGCTCTTCTCCCGTCTTCTCGTCGAAGTGGTGCACGAAGCCGAGGCAGACGTGGCGCTCCAGGGTGTAGCTGTAGGCACTGCTGGTGGTCTTGCCCACGTAGCGGCCGTTGCGGAAAATGGGCTCCCCCCACCAGGGCCAGAGGTCCATATCCGTGTCATGGTCCTCAAGAATGAACATGGTAAAGCGCTTGTACACCCCGTTCTGCTTCTGTTCCAACAGCACTTCCTGTCCAAGAAACTGCATTCCCTGTAAGGGAAAAGGGAGCATCAGCTGATGTGAGTGACACAAACTGTGGCAGCTGCTGAGCTGCAGCAGACCAAGTTGCCGACAAGGGCAATTTACACATGGAACTTGTGCCCTACCAAAATGGGCTGCCTCCATACACAAGAAGCCCAGCTCAGATAGCTTTTCTGTCATGTTTATTGCTCCAGGTGTAAAAAGACACAGAAATGTTTGTGAAGCTGGTCTTTAGAAAAATCACTCTAATTTTCACTCTAGGGAAAACCATGTCTCCATTCCAGTTATTGCCATTTTTCTTATTTCAGAAGTTTACCCTTCTTTATAAACCAGAGGGAAACTGTAACTAATATCAAATTTGTATCCTTAGTCACTACATTCTTTTCTTGAATTGATACAAGCATTTGTTTTGGCTCACACAAAGATAGAAGAAAACAAGTCAGTGATAGCAACAGCACCTACTACCACAAAAGCATGATCTAACTCTACACTGTTCTACGAACTCCCGCTTTATTAAAAATAGAGAACACCTGTAATTGGTGTCTAGCCTCATATTTAACATCATTAAACACCACCGGGTGCACAGGCTGGCTTTTACTTCATCAGATTGTGAAAAGAGCTTAGAGAAGCGAGAATTCTGAGCATCCGTAACGTATAGAGCACCTCTGCCACATTGGGCACCGCACACATAAGCAGCACCAGGAACAGGTCACTGTGAATGCTGCCCAGGAAGGAGGAAGACAGAATATTTTTGTATTTCCAGCAGCCTTATGAAGTACAAGAATATATGTTACAGGCTACTGCACACAGCTCCATAAAAACACATCCATCTGCTTGGCTGGCAGCCTTTCAGTCCAGTTCTGCTCTCCCACCAACCCCAGTGCAGAAGGTGGTGTACCTTATCCAGCTTGACCTGGAACTCGCGTCCACACTCCATAGGAGTAGTAAAAGCATCCAGATCCTGGCCCCAGAATGCAAAGAACTTCTCAATGCGCAGGCTGCGGAGCGCGTAATAACCGGCGTTCCGAATCCCGTACTTCTGTCCCATGTTCATCACCTCGTTGTACACATGAAGGGCGTACTGCAATGGAAGGGTGAAACACAGACTGGCACCAGGAGAGAGCAGCAACATCTGACACCATCAGGAATGTCACTGTCCCCTGCCACTGAACCACAAGAGCTCTGCCCCACTGGAACGCAATATTAAGCAGGGAAACTCCCCCTGGTGCCTGCAGGCAGCTTTCCCGTGGTGCAAATCAGACATCAGCACCTGGAGACAACTTGGAAAATGTTTCCGATTTATGCATGCAAGCAACTGCCTTAATTAGCTCAGGCTTCAGTGCACTCTTACCTCTATGGGGATATAAAGTACGAAGCCAGGTTCTCCTGTGTGAGTGATACTCATCACACGGATGCCATTAGCATAGCCCACGCTCATCTCCTGCAGAATCAGAGGGGGTGAAATCATCCAAACTGGAACACAGCACAGAGATCCAGAAGGAGCACAATGCGTAACACATCCACACTGCCCAGCCCTCTCTCCCCTTTGCCATCTGCACATATTTGCAACAAATTCAAATTGCCAAATTCAAATAGCAATGTCACATTATCCAAACTTGTTAGTCATTTCTTGACACTTGGTAATAAGCCCTAGGTCAGGACACAGGTTGTATTCTAGATACAAGACAAAAGTTGAATAGCAATCATTTGCTCAGCCTTTTAACAGGCTGATAGGAGACAATGATGTCAGTCCCTGATCCCAGCTGCCCCTCTGACAGCTTCATAATTGACTATATGAAACATGTCAAGATATCAAATGGTGACAAGTCTACAGTGAGAGGAATACTGAAAACAAATGCATATTCACCTATATATTTAGCAAACACAACCCAAAGACAAGTGAGCCTAATGAGATCTTTACCAGCCTAGCTCAGTAACTGCAGTAAACCTTTCTGTAAATCTTAATTCTCCAATTATCCAAACATTTTTCCTTTCACACATGCTTCGAAAAACATAGCAGAATGAGAACAGAAGCACAGTCACTCACCTTGCAAAAGAGAGAGGGGAAGTGTTCTGCAGTCATCGGGGCATAGGACAACTCTGACAAGACATCCACAGCACGGGGGCCAATCAGATTGAGAGCTAAAGAGGGAAACAAACAGCATTAGGATGAGACTGGAGAAGTCTTGCCTGGTGTCTAACGTGCTGCTACAATTTCTGAAATCTTATTGAACTAATAGGTGGGTTTACATTTAAGAACAGAGAAGAGAGTCATTAAACTCTCTCCTGACAGTCCACACTAAAAGAATGCTGTCTTCCAGCTCATGGCTTGCCAGAAAAAAAGTCTCTGACCTGCTGTTTTCATCCAAATGTTTGGAAAGGAGACTAAATTGCAACTCCAGGCACTTTAAACAATTAACTGGCATGCAGCACGAGACACCATTTGTGATTTTGAGCTGTCTGAGGAGGTCTGCTTTCAGTGATTTCTTACCTGTGTACTTCCAGGTCACATCCTCTAAGACCAGGTTGCTGTCATCGGGCAGGCGGTTCTTCAGCCAGGCCCAGCAATGAACTTGTTGGTCAGTGGGGGAAATCATGAAGAAACTAGAATAGACAAATTAAACCCAAGAAACAATGAAAGAACAACCACAAAGTGAATCAGCTCATTCTTCATTCATCAACTACTCGAGCCATTCTGCAGTTTCCAAGCTAACAGGAGACCAAAACAAGCTGGATGGTGAAAACCACAGCTAAAGTCTTTGGATAAATGCCATCACATCTGTCATGAAAAGAAATCCCCCACTTCAAGCATTACCAGTGGTCTGGTGACAAGAAGTGACTAGATGTGGAACACGGATTTCTGCAGAAAGTTTATTGACAGAGTATCTCAAAGGTCACAACTGGTTTGCAGAAGGGACTTCACCATCAGTGATTCTCTCTACTCTGACAGTCAGAGTAGAGATGGTTCACACAGCAATTTGTTTTAGCAAAAGTCTTTTCACACACAATGGTGGTTATTATTAACAGTCTCCAAAAACAGAACTCCACTTGATATGGGAAAATGAACTGCTTGTGTGTGTGTCTGATACAAACTGTGAGTTAAAGTACATCAACATCTGTAGAAATCACTAGGCAAGGAGGGAAGCTACTGGTTTCACATAGAGAAGGACAATCCTTTCAAGCAATACATGAATGCAAACAGAAGTGGAAGAGAAAGAAAAGCTGTTTCTAATTGAAAGAGAAGCAACAAAATGCTTTCACAACAATACAATGAAACACACATAGAAAACCATCCAGAAAAATAAATCCAACACTCAGCTGGGACACGGCCATGAAGTTCTTAAAAACGAGAAAGCTTTTTATCAGATGCCAAAGAGCCCAAACTGGTGAGTCTAAGGGTAAAATCCTGTGATCATGTCAGTTTGCACGAGAGAGCACAAAAAGAATGATAGAAGACTGCAGAACTGAGAATCAGAGTACAGATACTGCAATGAAAATTGAAATAATCAAAAAGTAGTATTTTCAATGCGCAATTCCAGTAAGGACATCGGTCAGGAGTTAGTTTGCACTTTAAATAGTTACCTAAATTAATAAACTCCAGTGACTGCTAAAACCAACTTGTATCTCAATTAAGAAATTAAACACCTGAAGGTCTAAAATTTTGAGGAAATCTATGTTCATCTGTAATCCTGGATAAAGGCTTATTTTCCCCAATGTTTGTAAGTTAAGAACCTTTCACTTGAGTTACTGAATTAGGAATACCAGTGGAGAACTGAGACTTTTTAGCTCAGGGTGATGACGAAAGTTTACAATCTTCATGAAGAAGTCCTCAAAGGCTCAAACACCCAAAGGGTGATGGCTAAAGATGCTGTCTGCACACCCACCTGCGCTTGCTGAGCCGGGCTATGCTGCAGTCATTCTCATACCCTCCTTTCTCATTAAGCATTCCTGTATGCACGACATGCCCAACTGGCACATCCAGGTCATTCGAGAAGAGATACTGCAGACTCTCCAGGGCCTGGTCTCCGGTGGACTACATGAATCAAAAGGAAGAGAAAGTCAGACAAGCTGCCTGAGCAAAACAAATCCACTGGGGCAGCTTAAGATCGCATCAACATCCTGGCCTAAATTATTTCAATTTGTGATGATTGTGACACTGACGTCTCGAGCATAACAGGATACAACCATGGCACAGTGCTGGATGGTCAAATTCTATGTATAGACTAAGCTGATATTTCTATAAACTGGGCCCCTGACAGACAAAACCCAATCTGTGCTAAATACTGTGGTACAACCTGAATTTAGCCATACAGTATGACTTCCTCTATCTATCTATCTCCATAGGACACTGAGTTTTTTGCAAAATTAGGCAATAATAAACTAAAGGTCACCTTTACCAGGTGGTCCTTTCCTAGGTACTTACACTTATTTCAAACTTGGTAAAAGATGACATGTCAATAACACAAACTGCTTCCTTACAGCACTTGACTTCAGAACCCACAATATCAAACCAGTCTGGTTTGTAAAAGGTTTTGCTGTGATCCAAATCCAGCAGATCTAATACAAAGAAAAAACGAAGGAAAAAATTAATAAACTGGATGAATTAAGACCTTATATAGACCAACCAGGAAGCATTAGGCAGAGGAAAATACAATCTCACCATTACCAGGTGGGACAAAATACTTGACTCTCTCAAACCCGTGCTTCTCCATCCACCTGGCTCCCTGTGCATCCAGCCGGTCGTACAGTGGTGAAGTGCGCAGCTGCCTGCCAGTCTGGAAGTCCCAGCGGGGAACTTTCAGGTCGTACATGAGGGCTGCAATGGTCACAAAGATCCTTTATTAGGCAAAGTGATTACCTTTATCTAAACTTTTCTTCCAGATTATCAGTACTTACTAATACCTGAACCATTAATAAAACTCCCTCAAAACAGCTCCAATCCTCCTTTTCGTGTTTTTGAAAATCCACAAACTCGTTTTGATCCATTTATAGCTCTTCAGAATCAGAGTAACAATATTTGCACAGAACACTTATATTTATAGATACTTATGGTCTCATGACAATTCTGCAAGATAACAAAAACTCTATTTTTCATGAAGTCATGCTGACTAGCATTAATTATGCAGGATTCTTCCCAGGCAGTGCAATATATCAGGTGTTTTGATGACGCTAATGCTGGGGTAGGCAGCCCATAGCTACAGGGATCATCTAAGTTGCCTTCTTAAATACTGGCAATTCAGCCTTTGAAATCATCAAAGCTTTTCCAAGTGGCTTCTGTATCTGTTCAGCTAGTACAGAATATTTTTATTTAGAAAACAAGTTACCCTAATAAACACTGAGCATCCTCCTTAGTTATCAGTGGAGAGTAATAACTTAAGGGTACTTGAATACTACTTTATAAATGTTAAGATTCTACCTAGGTCAGAAACTGCTTAAAATGGAAGATAAGCCAAATATCTTTCTGAACACTTCCATCATTCCTGCCTCATAGCTGATAATTTAATGAATTTATTGGCAATATCTCAAATTGGTACTCCTAAAAGAGAGGGTATAAGGAAGACTAGATAAGAATGGGATCATAACACTTCAAAAAATGGAATACATTGCTCACTCTGTAAAAATTAGAGGGATTCTGTAGCTATCGGAACTGAGGTTTGTACTGGAAAGTGACTGCAGAATAATGCCCAGAGTATAAAGTGATTTTTTCTGGGAAGAAGGTCAAAGCAGCATAAGGTTTTTATTCCCCAGATACAGCAAAGCTAAGAGATTTACCCAACTTCTCTGCTTTCACCCAAACATATGTTTTAGTTTAGACTTGGTATTCAAGTAATTGTTCCTGTTGTGCAACTTGTGGAGCACTTCGTACTTCTATTTCAAACTCGAAAAGAAGTTATCCACAATATTTAAGCAATATGACAGATATTCAAACAACAGGAGGAAACAAAGCATGGCTTTAGACAAGAAAAGTGGCATCTCTAATCTATTCTGCAAGATATTTATTGCAAACTTTGACAGGAGAAAGCAGCATGTCTATGAAGACTTCCTGAATTTATGCAAGATAACTGGGTCACCCAGCCATAAGTTGGACGTGAAGGTATTTCCACCCTATAATGATGTGCAAAGAATAACAATCTTTGAGACAGCGTAACATTCCCAATTAAGACCTTGGATTTGCTTTTTTTAGGCTGGAGTCCTAAAGAGATACATACAAATCTGCCTATATCAGAGGCAAAACACAGAAATAGCAGAGAGCAAGGTACCAACATCATTTTTTTAGAAAAGTTAATAAGAATGCTGGCATAAAAAAAGCCCTCATCCTTTCCTTTCTCCTGGGAAGGGGCTGTACTGCCACAAAGTAGGTCAGGAAGAAGGAGAATGTTTCTCAGAGTGATGGCAGAGGAGAGACAGTGTGCAAAGGGGAAAATCTTGGACAGCCTGGCCAGAGCTGAACGCAGAGACCTCACTTACGCATGACTTCCATCACACGGTGACGGAGGAAAGTGCGACTGCTCTGAAGGGTTCCAAAACGTTTCAGATCCAAGGGCCAGACATTTTCCGACGGATACCCATTTACTATCCACTCTGCCAGGTACCTGATGGAAGAAATAAAGACACACTGAAACATCAACCAATGTCTTAAGGGAAAGATTGTAGCTTTGAAGTCAGAAGGAAAGCAGTTTCGACATAAGAATTTCTTACAACAGGGATAGAGAAGACATTTAATATGGTATTCTAAACACCAGCAGGATTTGGAAAGTGTCCCTTTATAACATGCATCCACCAGATTTCCAAATTACTAATTGTCCATTAGCATGAAGCATACAGGGCAGCAGGAAGTTCAGGATGCGTGCAAAATGAAACCAGAGCCTGGACAGGTAACCTGGCTGACACCATGTCAAATCCTTGGGTTCTGATACAAAAGGAGGTGCAAATACATTTCAGTTGGAGTTTGATACTTCTGCTTTCTCATTTCTCATTGCCTGGTGTAGGCTCAGCCACAAACCACCAGTAATAGCACTCATTTAGCACAAGGTGCCAGCCAAATTATGTTTAGCAACACTTCCAGCAGTGAAGGAGGAAGGCATTCTCCAGAGCTAACGGACACAGGCAACTTAGAATTTAGCAGAGCAGAAGGTTCTGTTCACAGCCAGTAGACAACAAAACAAAGGGGTTTGGAACTGATCATGAGAAGTTACATTAGCAAGATAAGCTGTTTATTTTGGGGCCGTAGCAACAAATGGACAAATAGTGCTTTTACCTTCAGAAATTATTTTTATTCTTAAGAGAACCTTAAGATGCAAAGATTCTCTATATTTCATGTGACAACAAAAAATTATCATGAGTTGTTTCTCTGGTGAGTTAAACTATTAGACAATGGACATAAACTAGTGAAGACAAATGCTGATACTAACACTAGCATGAAAAACAAGCAGTTTATTAAGAAGGTTGTGTGGCAGAAGGAATGCTCAGTCACCAAAACTAAATGGCAATCAGAGGGAGAAATGATCGTTCAGCAACTTTGCTGCTGAGATCGCACTTAAATGCCTCTCTAAGAATCTGCATTAACACAGGAAGTGGATTTTACTGGGAAATTATTACACCCCTAGCTTACTGTAGGGGACAGTCTTAAACTACTGTCAGCACTGGCATCAGATGCGGTGTTTCATCAGCAACAGATTCACGCTGCTTTCAGAGGAATTAACTGCTGTGTCAATTTGAATGATGTAAAGATCAAATTCAATCAAATGATAGAGGGGATCATGAAGCACAGGAGATGAGGGAACACATGCTTTGCTAAGCTTTTATCTCTTTGTAGTAGTTTTAAAAAAAAATCATACCAGTTATAGAATTATACAATCACAGAATATCCTGAGTTGGAACGAATGCACAAGGATCACTGAGTCCAACTCCTGGCCCTGGACAGGACAACCCCAAGAATCACACCAGGTGCCTGAGACCATTGTCCAAACACTTCTTAAACTCTGGCAGGCTTGATGCTGTGACCACTTCCCTGGGGAGCCTGTTCCAGTATCCAGTCATCCTCTGGGTGAAGAACCTTTACCTAATATCCAACTAAACCTCCTCTGACATAGCTTTAACAAAGCTTACTTGATCCCCAGCTGTTCACTGAGATGTGATGCCAGAGGAGAGGTGTGCAGGACAGGAGGAGAATCCAACACAGGTTTGAAACACACACTAGCGAACATAATCAGAAAACAGCAACTGCTCCTCTCCTTCACTCAAGTCAGAAATGAAAGCAGAGTCTTTGCCAGAGGAGGTAACAAATACCAACCAGAACATTCTACACAGAAGGATCATCTGAGCAGTCTCTTGGCTAAAGCTTTACTTACACACACAACAGTGATAGACCACTTACTTGCCTGCTCCCCCACCATAGGAGATGCCAGCTGAGTTCATGCCAGCCAGAACAAAGTAGCCCCGTGCGGTGGGCGACTCTCCCATGATGCATCTCATATCTGGGGTGAAGGACTCTGGGCAATTCACCAGCTGCATGATCTGTAGAGCCTCCAAACCTGGCATCCTGCGCAGGAGGGCACCCAGAAGTGGCCCTAGGACCCAAGACAATAAAGAGACAAAAAGTCACAGCCTTCAGTCTCAACACACTTCAGCTGCTTCAGGTGGAAACTGCTTCCATGTTTTGATACAGTTACAAGAGAAATAGTTTACCTGCTGGAATCACACTACTCAAAATGGATCACAGCATACAATAAAAGCAGCCATATTGATCCAGACCAAGAGCCCAGTATTGTTTTCAACAGTGCAAGAGCACTGTTCAGTTTTGTTAGGGAAAGCAATAGGAACAGACATCAAATAGATACATAGCGAGGAATACAAACATGCAAATATATATGATGCTTATCCCATGCACTCTGCAAGCCTCCACCTACCACCAGCTCAGAGGATTTTATAAAAACTTGTTATATTTTTCTCTATTTAGAAACCCCTAGTCTCTCCTTTAAGTACTAGAACAGTCTTTCCCAGCCTCATGAAAAAATCCAACAGACACAGACAAGGAGTCCCATGAGTTAAAATTTGTTGTATGAGAAATTACTGCCTTTTGTTTTAAAGCTCAATTTCTTTTTATGCCTCCCAGCATTAGAAGAGACAGTGGTCAGGCGTTCCCCTTCTAGCCTATCTCATTCCAGATTCTATAGACCTCTGTTTATTTCCCTTCTGTCATCTCCCTTCCCCAGCCCACTTAGTCACTCCATTCTTGGAAACTATTCCAAGCTTTGATCAGTCTCTTGCTGCTCTTTCCACCAGGCCTTCTCCAGTCCTATGACAGCCCTTGGAAACAGAGAGTCTAGAACAAGAACTAGCATCTGGCAAACCAAGGATTTAGTGTTGCATGAAGAACTGTGTTTTCTGCTCCTTTCCCAGTAATTTCTAGCTTGTCTTTTGCTATGACTGCAGCTGTGCTGGTATCTTCACAGAACTAACAGAACTAATACAACCCCAAGGTCTGTTCAAAGCCCATCACATCACATGGTGAAAACAAGACCATCCCCACACACCCCCATGCATCTGCGTCACTCCACGTTTATCCTCATTGAATTTCCTCACTGCTTCACTGCCCAGTCACGCTGGAAAAGTCCTTCAGCAACTCTTCACAGTTTGACATTTCAGAGCGTTAATAAATGGGTAAGATATCTACTTTGCTCTTCTTGCCCAAAAGTTACCTCTGCTTAGTACTCCAGATAAAAGCCCTCAAGATTCAGCCTTAAGAACACTCCTGAGCTTTATGCACAAGCAGTAAAATAATCAGATTTCACATTACCTAAGAAGTTACAAACAGAAAGAGTCTTTCTGATCTGTTCTTTCTCTTCCCTCTCTCAAGCATTACAATTCCAGAGTGAGAGCCTGGTGCTACAGGATATTTTTTTATTGATAAAAAGAGAGATCAGTGCTAGATTTCTTCTCGTACCCAGTCCAATCTAAGCAACTCCACAGACTATTTTAAAATCAAAAGGTGTTCCAACAACAAAGATCAAAGCAGTAATACAAGAGCTCAAACCCCAGGAACTGCGGCCCTAGAAAAGGATCAAATACTGCCTGAGTAAGCTCTGACTCTGCTCAACTGTTCAGCACATTTGAATGGATAAAAGGGCAATGTTGGAACATAGCACGCAGCTGCTTCAGAAGCTTGAGCAATTTGGAGGTGCCAGCAAGCAGTGCTTTTTCATTCTATCCAAATGAAAACCAAAAATTAAGTGGGTGCAGAGCTTGAGTAACTCATTACTGAAGCTAATATCTTCAAGCAAGTCTGTAGGCATCTAGGGATCTAAAAACCTTTAGCATATACCAGCACAAAACAGCACCCCATCCTGGCTCCACCCCCTGGAGTTTAAACTTTTACAGTATCAGTATGGTGTCCCTCAGAAATCAAAGTAAAATTATTCAATTTAACCTGAAGCAGAGCTGGAAGAATATACTATGACTGCAAAAAGAAATCACTGAAATTCCATCCATGCCTAGGGTCACGGAGGTAGGTGCATTCAAAAGGGATACAGAGACCTCTGACACAAGGGAAAGCTGGATTCCTGAATATAAGGCAAATTTTAAGATGAGAGGGCACATACCAACTTACCAGGTATCAAAGAGAAAGGAGTGGTTGGGGAAGAAAGGGGCTCACAGACCATGCTATACTCTTTCCTACAGAAAGAGCCCTTCGTGCAAAAATACACATGGAATACAAAACCAGAATCAAATAAAATGGGAAGAGAAAGAACAGATGGAATATAATAAACCACGACTGTCAATGGTGGGACAAAGTCTGGGAAGCCACAATACCTACTTCTGTCCACAAAGCAACTGCCACTGACAGAAATGCACTCGTCAGTCCCTGCTGAAGAGAGCTGCAGAAACAAAATACCACAGCTATGTGGCAGGTCAACAGTGTTGATCTACTGCGTCACAAGAGGAGCAGCATGTGGCACTGACAGTCAAAAATCAAGTGAAATGGAAGAGCAGTGCTGGGAAGCTGATGTAGTACCTTGCTGCTCTAGAGGAAGTTAATATATGCTGAGGATTAGTGTGTGGTTTTAAACATTACACAGATATCACAGAATCCTGGAACTGTTTAGGTTTGAAGAGACTTTAAAACTCATCTCATTCCAACTCCCCTGCCACAGGCAAGGACACCTTCCACTAGACCAGGCTGCTCCAAGTCCTATCCAACCTGACCTTGAACACTGAGCAACTTGTGATGGTGCCTCATCATTCTCACAGGGAAGAATTCCTTCCTAATATCTTATCTAATTCTGCCCTCTGTCATTTGGAATCCATTCCTCCTTGTTCTGGCACTCCTTGTCAAAAGTCCCTCTCCAGCTCTCCTGTAGGCTCCCCAGGTACTGTAGCCCTTGGCAAAGGTTTTTTGAGCAAATTACTGACAAATGAAGAGATGAGTGAATTTGAGAGAGCGTTCATCTTTCCCATAGATCAATGACAGCTGGCACTGACGTGAACTCTGCCTTCTGCTGAAGCCACGTGTTTCACTGCTGTGGGAACCTTTCTTCCCTAACATACCAAAATGATCCCAGTCTTCTTGAAGGTTCTGGATCTCCAGCTGGTTCCGTCCCTCCGTG
>WAAG01047663.1:0-15357 GCA_013390105.1 Tichodroma muraria | reverse complement strand
TTCAGCTCACTGCTGTGAGTTACTCATAGAAAATAAAGTGCAAAGAATGCAATTCTCCCTCTCACATGCTACACCTGGCTTGTGGATAAAGATAAGGGGCTCAATGTCCCTGTTGCTCTCAGTTCTTTTCTTCAGATGGCTTAATTCATCACAGGCAAGGAAAGCAATAAAATATATGGGAGAAGCAAGTGCAGCAGCATGAACATAAAATGTGCCTTTTATATATTCAAATTCATATCCAGTTGTAGGAAATATTCATGACTAATATTAAACTAAGCCCAGAATTAGGCAAAATGCAACAGACATATATTGAAGTGAGCATTTTATTATGTGCTATGTCAGTCAGATTAAAGAAAAGAGTGCATGACACCGACAGGATATTGCATGTATATCAAGCAATCTATTTATATATGACAGGGAGGGTTTGATTTCTGGAAGGAGTGACAACCCAATGAAATAACTGCTCGCCTTCAAAATTACTATAGTCTAAATGTATACCCTTTAGAATACGATTTTAAATTACAATTAACAAAATGTAGATAAATATATTTGAGAATCAATTCTGACATACAGAATCAAGAAAGGAGAAATAATCTCTAAAGATAGAAAGAGGTTTCTGAGTGCTATCAGAACCCTGATTCTGAAAAACTGTATGAAGGAAGCACAAGATATTTCTCTGAGAATCCCAGAGAAGGTAATTTAATAAAAAGGCTGATTCGTTTGATGCAAAAAAGGCCTTGAAGTAGAACTGGGGGTGGGAAGTTATATTGAGCTTTTATTTTGTTCTGACAAGACCAACATGTAAACTGCAGAAGGGGATCTGCTGTTATTAACAATATCTGATCAAGGTATGAGCATGTTTGTAATAATAAATGTAGTGTCTCGTGCTTCAGTGCAGTTCTAGGCAAGTTAAAGCTTTTGTTTATTGCTTCAGTGTTTTTTGGTCAGTTGCTTCCTGCTCTGGTGTAACATTGAGTAAATATCTGCAAAGACAGAAACTTTGATGCTAAAAAAGAGATAATTACTGCACCATTTTTAAGTAGCCCTCCTGGGAGAAAAAAAATAAATAAATCAAAACAACACAAAACCCCATAAAGAAACTAAAGCTGAACCCACTAACTTCATTGCCTGCAAAGATAAAGTGCATTGAAACAGAAATTCTTTGAGTTCACACTCATTACACTTGGATGCTCATATAAATAAGAGAGAAGGGTAAAGGAAGAAAAATAACTATCAATGGTCAATTTACTTTATTTCTTTTTCTAGAATTATAATTTGCATGGCTGTTACATGTTTCCAGGGTTATCTGGGCAGAACACATACAGTGCATCTGACACACAGTCTATAAAGTCGGCTTGCATGAGAAAAGCAGATATTCCATTTGAGACACATCAACCAGCATTCTAAGCAGTAATGACAATCACTGTAGTCAAATCTCTTGCACTTATTTCCATGAGGTTTCAGCAATATCCATTTGGTGCATTTGGGGGAGCTACAGGACAAATGCAATCACGTATGGCTTTACACATCAATAATTTCAAACTGTATTTTCTCATAACCTTTCCTTCTTTGTTCAAAGAGGGACTTCCATTTTAAATTGTAATCTATGACTTTTGAAACGGATGTTAAAGTGTCTTGCCGACAAATTCTTATGGTTGATTTTCTTCTCTCTTTCTTCTTCTCCTTCTTGCTGTTTTGAAAAGCCATCATGGTAGCATTATGTGAAGGTGAAAGGTACTAGACTGTAAGGCGACAATTAAGCTCCCATTTTTTAGTAGGATTGCTATGGGGATTATGTATTTAGGAGATTCTAATCGAAGTTGCACACTGATGTTAAAATTCAGCATATATTAGCTACATATAACCAGAGATTAAACCATTTCCATAACACACTGCTAACATCTTAGTCTGAATATTTTCTACTTCCAAATCTCACTCTACATTAAGCTTGATTACTTGTGGCTTCATAATGCATTTGCTAATATCATCTTAATCCTTCAGTGGCATTATGCTGTATAACAATGAATAACGACCCAGATACAGGAGCTGCTGTATCACAAGATCCAAGGAAGATTTACTGCGAGGAAGCAAAATTATCTGAGGTTGTCACGCTTTAATAATAATTATTAACATGGGCTAAGAAAAGCCTGGTCTATGATTGGATAAAAGCTGCTAAAAACCAAGGTGATCTTTACTTTTTCATCTCCAGCTTGAACTTCTGCTAAAAGCAGGTGCTTCCTGTACCAGATCTCACCCTGAGCACCACCGTGGCTACAGATTTATACGTTCTTGCACCCTAAACTAAAATGAAAGTAGTTTCTTAGACACACGTAAAAATGAAAGAGCTCTAACAACAAAGTATATGATTAAACAACCTTTTTGTGATACAAACAGTGCATTTTGAAAATGTCAATGCTTTCTTTTTTTTGTTGAAAAAACAGAGTGCATTTCTGATTGAAACTAAAGTGCCTTTGTGATTAAAAGTGAAGGCAGAATTCCACTACCATGCACCAGCTGCTTGGATAGGGAAACCAAGGCTACATAAAGGGGACACAACTCAAATATATTTATGAATCAGAGAGCACTTTTTCAGGTGGGCATAATATCCTTCTTTACTGCCTATCCTCAACAATTGTGTAGAGTTGCACATTTGTTGCACTCTGTTGCAGAAGTAGCTGTATTTAATTTTATTTAACAAATTCTTGTCTCTACACAGAAAAATGGGTCTTTTGGAATGAACAGCTTGATATAGACATAAATGTTCACTATCATATTTTCATTCTTATTAGAACTCGGAAAGTTTCTGAATGCAGTATGAGAATTTTGGATTTGAGGGAAGCAATTTTTCTTCTTAATTCTGTTAAGTAATCAAGCTTGAGATCCTCTCACACATGCCTAGGATCACAGAATTGTTAGGGCTGGAAGGGACTTCTGGAGATCTAGTCAAACTCCCCTGCCAAGGCAGGGTCATATGGAGCAGGTTGCACAAGAACTCATCCAGGTGGGTTTTGAATGTCTCCAGAGAGGGAGACTCCACGACCTTCCCGGGCAGCCTGTTCCAGTGCTCTGCCACCCTCAATGTAAAGTGAAAGGAGGTGAAATTTATTTTGTTTTAATTTTTAGCCATTGCTCCTTGTCCTTTTGCTGGACATCACTGAAGACAGTCTGGCACCCTTGACCCCCGCCCTTGAGGTATTTATATGTATTGATGAGACTCCTCTCAGTCTNCCCAGCATCTCAAGGTCCTGCTGAATGTCAGCACAGCCTCCAGGTGTATCAGCCACTCCCTCAGCTTCATACCATCAGCAAGCCTGCTGAGGGTACATTCTATACCTTTGCCCAGGTAAACAGGTTGAATAAGGCTGGACCCAGTATTGATCCCTGAGGAACACTACTGACTACAGACCTCCAAGTGGATTCTGCTTTGCTAATCATGATGCTCTAAGCTCTGCCATTCAGCCAGTTCTTGATCCACCTCACTGTCCATTCATCTGACCCACATTTCCTGAGCTTAGCTAAAAGGATGTTATGGGAGACAGTGTCAAAAGCTTTGCTGAAGTTGAAGTGAACAACATCCACTGCTCCCCCCTTGTCTATCCATCCTGCCATGTCATTGTAGAAGGCCATCAGATTGCTCAAGTATGATTTTGTCTTGGTGAACAAACGCTGACTACTCCTGGTGACTTTCCTTCTTTCTACATGCTTGGTGATGACCTCCAGAATGACCTGTTCCATCACCTTTCCAGGGATGGATGTGAGGCTGATTGGCTAATAGTTTCCTGGGGCTTCATTCTTGACCTTTTTGAAGATGGGAGTAACATTATCCTTCCTCCAGTCAACAGGCATCTCTCCCATTCTTCATGATTTTTCAAAGATAACAGAGTGTGGCTTAGCAACAGTATCTGCCAACTCCCTCAGCCCCTCTGGGTTGAGGGATCATCCCATCAGGGCTCATGGATTTATGGGTTTTAAGTCTGTCTAGCTGACTCTAACTTCATCTTCTATGACCACAAGGAAGTTTTTCCTTTCTTCATCCCTCTTCTGTTATCTTAGGGGTCTTGGACTCCAGGTCTTATCTCAGGGGTCTTGGACTCCTGAAAGTCATCCTTAGCAGTACAGACTGAGGCAAAGAAGGCATTCAGTAGTTCCATGTTCTCCATGTCTTCTGTCACCAGGACACCCATCTGATTCAGCATCAGCCCTACATTTTCCCTAATCATGCTTTTGCTGCTGATGTAGAAGTCCTTCTTGTCCTTGATATCCCTTGACAGACTCAATTCCGAGTGGGCCTTGGCCTTCCTATTCATCTCCCTGTATGCTCTGATGACGTTCCCATAGTCCTTCTATGCTTGCCTTTTTTTTCCACATCCCATAAATTTCTTTCTTCCATATGAGATTTACTCAAAGCTCCCTGCTCACCCATGCAGAATGTCCTGTCCCCTTTGCCTGATTTCTTGATCATGGGGATACACTGGTCTTGAGTTTGAAGGAAATGATTCTTGCATATTGGCCAGCCACCTTGGGTCCCCTTCTTGTCTAGAGTTCTAAGCAATGGGGTTCCCCTAAGCAGATCTTGGAGAGGCCAAACTTCAGGTCTCCTCAAGTTTAGGGTTCTAGTTCTGTTTACTGCTTTGCTTTATCCATGTAGGATTTGGAGTTCCACCATCCCATGGTCACTATAGCCAAGGCTGTCCCCAGCTCTCATGTCTTTAACCAGTCCCTCCTGATTTATTAATATGATGTCCAGCAACACATCTCTCCTTGTTGGCTTCTCCACCATTTCCATCAAAAAGTCTGCAGGAACTTCCTGGGCTGTGCGTGCCAAGCTGTGTTGTCTCTCCAACAAATATTAAGATGATTGAAGTCCTCCAGGAGAACCAGGGCCTGTGACCAAGAGGCTATTTCCTGCTGTTCAGAGAAAGCTTCAACTTCTACCTCCTGACCAAGTGGTCTCTAGTAAATGCTCACAACAGTGTCACATACAGAAACCTGTCCCTTAATTCTTACTCTTAAGCTCTCAGCTGGTTGGTTGAGAGAAGATACATTGTCTCTGGAAGGAGCTTGATACATTCCAGTTGCTATCACAGCACTCTCCCTGCACACCCTGCCTGTGCTGCCACTTGTAGGACATGTCTGGATATTTTCAGGAGCTTATCAATTGCCCTCTGACCATGAAGGCAAGCATCGGTGTTCTGAGCTGCAGCTGGTGCTTTATGAAGAAATACCAGCACAGGCTTCAACAAGCACAAGCAGGACACTCTGAAGTTTAATATTATGCCAAATAAAATGGGCAAAATTATGTTCAGACTGTGTCTTTGAAGTAATGATGTAGATAAACCATTGGAGGGACAGCAGAGCTCCAGTCCTTTCCACAACAGCTGCCCTCCCTTAAGGTGCAAGATACACCAAACCTAACAAGCTTTCTGTCCTCCTCTAAAAAAGGATGATGCATAGGTATTGCGCATATGATGCTGAGTCCCTAATATAAAAGGAAATTCTGTTGCAGTCCAGACTCTCAGGCAGCTGATAACTAAAGAGCAAATTTCAGTCATAGTCATTCCCTGCCTCAATTTATCTATTAATGTAATTTGTAAAAAAGAGAAGTGGACTGTGATTCTGTGATTGTTCCATGGACCAAGTAGTTATTTTCTTTGATGGTACTTTGACCAAGAAAAGTGCAGGGACAACAAAGGACACAGGGGAATTTTATCTATTTCACCTTTTAAAAATTCTGATAAGAAAGTTATTTCAGGTTCCTTTGTGTCTCTGTATGCCTGACTGTGTACAGGGAGAGGAAGGAATTAGCCTGGTCTGCTTTGTTTCTACCAAGGGACTGTAGCTACTTAAAAACGAAACCAACTTCTCTCTGCTTCCTAGCAGAGGACCTTCTTTTCTTTTGTGTCTCCCTTTCCTCCCCTTCTCCCAGATGATTTTTCCATTATTATTGGATTCTTTGATTTTCCTGTCTGTGGAAAATAAGCTTGTGCAAAGAGTGCACTGTATGGGTTTGATAGTACTTCTAAGTTAGTGATAGCATTTTAATATCTTGTTTTTACTGGCTATTGAGTTTGTCAGCCTTAGTCAGTAAAGAGGGAGGAAAGATACTCTAGACAGCTTGCCATCCTTCTGGATTCCTACCACGTGCAGTTCTGTCTGATGATGTATCTATTCACAGTTTCTTGATAAGTAGCATTTTACTTGAACAGTGGAAAAGGAGGTACACTTAAGACTTCTCATTCGAATCCTTCAGATGAGAAATTAATGTCCAACTCTGATACCACTGAAGGCAGTGTCAGCAAATGCATAAATGAATGGATAAATAAATAAATGCAGATAGTAGTGGATGTAAGATTGAACTCTGAAGTATGAAATCATACTCCAGCATCATCTCACAGGAGGAGAAGATCTGTCAGATCTCGTGCTGCAGACATCTGACAACTGAGACATTCCCAGGGCCATGCGATGGCCCAGGGCCAGGCACTGCTGACGGGCTCACCAGCTGGTTGCATCTGACACCCAGAGCTCTGCTAGTGCTGCAGCACTTGGAACTCTTTGAATTTGAGCTCTTCCTAGATAGAGCCTGAAACTGTAGCCTTGCCTTTGTTCCCATGACTGCCTCCAACCATACAGACCCTGTCCTATAACTTCTTCCCTTCTCATGTCCCGTGTCCAAAATATGGAGACTTAAACACTGAGTTAAGAAATAGAAAGGTCTGGAAATGCAACTAAAGTCTCAAAGCTTTGCTATTACATTTTGAGAGGATTTCATGGGAAGAATTGTAAGAAACGTAGCTCCATCTTTGCCTATAAGCTAGTTCTAAAGACCCTACCACATTCTTGAAAGATACTTTCTCTGTATGCCCAAGCTTTTAAGGCAATAGACATCCTTTTATACATTAGAAGTCCATTTATAGAATCCATTTCATGTTTTCATTATTGAGTGCTTATACTAATGTATAGGTCAGTGAAAAAGAGTCCTCTCTATATTTTATAGGAAAAATATATAGTAAGCTGATTCTATTCAGTGTTTTATTTGTTAACTAAAGCAGGGTAATGTAAACATTAACTGGAGTATATAGGCCATGTACATTAAAAGGTAAATTATATTTATAACAAATTTCCTTAATCTCTGCATTGAACATAAGGAAATCTAGACTGTAAGAATACTGAAATTTGCTTTATAGGTAACTGTTTTATCTGTCTAGTTGTCATAAAAGCTGAAACACACTGGACTCTATGCAGACATTTATTAATACCTGGAAACCACAAATTTCTTGTTGTAGACAAATCTGTTAGTTCACACAAAACAAAATGTGCCTGGATTCTGCAACTGTGGAAAAAGCAAACCTATTTGTGGATCAGGCTCTCTCTTATACAGTGACAATAAAAATGACAAAATAGTGAGAGTAGAAAATTGAGAGGGAAAAATATATGCTAAGGTTTGGATCCAGAATTAATAATAAAATAATATTTTTTTTAAGAGAAAGAGGATGTGGTCAATGAGTTACTATATGACACAGTAAAAACCTGTTTTCAAGCTTTAATAGTGATTTCTTGGTATTTTGGGGGAAAAAATATAAAAATATTTAGCACTTTTCCAAGGTTTCTTGAGAAAATGCTCCCCAGATCTCTTATAAAACCTAAACCAGTGAACATTTTGCTTACATCTGCTGTGCCAAAGAGGAAGCCTTTTTTATAGACAAAACTCAAAAGAACTACATGTTTTTTATGCAAGATGTCTAACTTATTCAACTATTATATCTAAAATGCAGATATAAAGGGTTCACAGAATAGAAGCTGAAGTAAATAATATCAAAATTTTCCCCTTCAAAATTAATTAAGCCCCTGATGTCAGTATGAATTCAAACAAAGCAAGTTACTGCAGTATTTTCTCTTTTACCCTCTTCTCTCTCTTCATCTGATATTACGTCCCATTTGGCATCTCTATTTGCTATAATACCCCAGTTTTTCCTACACCCATCAGCAGGCCTGACATATGCACAATTCTGCTTTGTGACCCTCCTTGACCCCGGTCAGTTGGCTACTTTCCCATCCCTCTTTGTAAAACAGACTGCTCCCTCAAGTCTTTCTCAGTGTAGTAGATGTTCACAGTCCTTAACCACCAGGAGCCTCAGAAAAATATATTAAAGTCAAGGGCAAACAAACTCTGACTTTTGTGGTTTAATAACTGACACACTTTTAAATTAAAATAAGATTAAAAATGTTCTTAACTGTACTAATTTTTCCTCCAGGAAGGAATTACCTTGAACAAAATATCCAAACTCAGCTTGTAAGTCAGGCAGTATGAAGGACTCTAAAATATGTACAATGCAGTTAGTATGAAAGTTTCTTTTCAAATTTATATAAAGAATCTGCCAGAAATGTGTGGTTATTCTCATTTACAGGAGCACGTTTATACACACCTGTTATGAATGTCAGAACCACTGTGTTCAAGTTTCTGATCCCCTTTCTCTTCCCACAGACCTGGTTAGGTTCGCTCTACATCAAAACAGAATAAATCAGCAGCTGGCATCCTTATCACTCTTGGAGAAAACTTCTTGTAACTTAATTCAGATTTCTATCTCATGCTGGAAAATTGTCAAGTTTTCATTTACTTCTTTGTTCTGCTTTTATCTAACCCCAGAACTCGAGCTGATTTTAGGAAAACTTTTGACCAGAATTTTGCTTTGACAATTTCGGCATATTTGTAAGGGCACAGTCCTTTTCCATATGGACTGAGGACTCATCCTTAGGATGTAAAGATAGAGGATTTTTCTTTTCCTAAATGAGGACTCAGCAGTTTAAAACTGGAAATTATGAAACACACAATTTATGTGCTGATTCTTTAGCTACCCAGAATGATTCTTGTTAACAATCTCTCTCCATTTTCACTTTCTCTGTGTTAGGATTAATTTCAGGCTCAAATATTTGGTTTTGTTCCGTGAGCATATGATAGATGGAGGTAATCCTCTCAATCTCTGTTTTTAGTATCATCACTACTGATAAGGGAACCTTTAGCACTAGCTACACAAAAAAACATATTTGTGTACTGGAAACCCTGGGCTGCTCTTTAATTTCCTGTGTTAATATTACTGTTTCTGTTAGTTAATGCACAGAAGCTCCTTAATGAGGATTTTGCAACCTGCAAAAAATCTTTAGCTTATCTAGTCTCAGATTTCTACCAGTTGCCCTCATAGAAAGCATGATAATTTCTCCCTGAGTAAAGCTTGTTTCAAAAAACTCAAGATGAACAGATGGAGAACATTAGTTATTCTTACTGTTTAAAATCGGTGCCTCGATTCCAGTTTGGAGGTGAGTGGCTTCAGTTTCCAATTATTGATTCCTGTTTGGTTAGAACGTTTCTCTCCCAAATTTAAAGGTATACTATCACCTGGCATTTTCTGCCCAGGACTGCAGTATTCTATTACTTGGCATTTTCTCTCCAGGACTGTAATTATTTAGCTAATCATATCAGGTCCTCATATTCTTTTTGTTAAGAGTTTTTCTGCATCTGCTTCTTCATGTCAGAAACTCAATACCCTCCTGATTTCCAAGAAAATACATTCTACATTCTTTTTGCCAAACAGTTCAAACAAGAAAGGTGCATTTTATTCAGATGCCAAAATTTCCCCCAAGAACTTGCATTTTGCCATACATAGAGACAGACTTTAAATTCTGAGGGGAAACAAAAATAAAAGAGTATTCATGTAAAATTTTAAGGAATACTCTAATGTCAGATGTGGAAATAAATTCAGAAATCAGATTGAGGAAATTTTGTAAGAGTATGAGATGTTACTACCTTGTTTTTACTTCTCTATTGGGGCATACATGTATGTTTATCAAAACATGCATACTGATGCCTTATTCTATATTTAGTCTTGAAAAGAATAATCAATACCTGTGAGACGACATTAAATATTGGGAATTTTGCTTGGTTAAGTATGATCATTTAGTCATTAAAACAGCAAATGTGAAAAGACAGAGTTCAGGAAGCCAGGTTAGAGATATGTCTTGACAGTATAGTGAAAAGAGATTTTTTCATAGTAAAGTTATTAGAATTCAAGAAATCCATCCATTATATGGGGGGTTGGGTCATTAAAAGAATTATCAAGATTTCTTTTTTGAGGAGCCTGTAAAAGTTGGGAAGTGGATAGACTGGATATCAACAAATGGCAAAGAAGTACATGTTAAAGCAGGGATCTTTGTGCATGTTAATATGTGCACAAGCACAGAAAAGTGTTTAGTACACAGCACAGAAAAGTTCTTGGGCCAAGAAAAATATAATGATCAGTAAGTACCACAGATCTGTATTACCCTGGTAAGGCATTTTCTGGGCAGTGTATGCTTAGTGATTCAGATTGTTTGGCCTTTACAACTGCTTCTCCCTTACATATTGGAAATGTTGGAGGACTAGCTTAGGTGAGAGAGCACTGAAAAAAGCATGGGTCCTATTCCTAGGCCAGTCACAGACTAAACGAACTTTGCCAAGCTTTTTAGTCAATTGCATGTCTCAGTTCCCCATCTGAAAAATAAGGTCAATGGCTCTCCGTCTGACTGGTTGCAAGGATAAAATCTAAGGAGGTGCTCCACCTCCAAGGTGCTCAGACACAATAATGGTTAGTACCAGAACTGTTTTGGTTACTAGCTAAGAGGAAACTATGACTCTAGCTCAACCTTTTTTGCAAAGATTATGAAAAATTCCTTTCATGTCTGTTATACAGAGAGATAAAATGGAGGGGTAGCATGGACAGAATATTTTTTTAAAGTGAGTATTTCCCCCAAAGTTCTTGCATGTTCCAGTGTGAAGTATTAAGTTCAAGCCAGTTCTGTAAGACATACACAGATGGAAGTAAAATGTTAAATGTTTCAGCCAGCAGGCTTGAAAGCTTCTGACCAAAACAGTGTATTTCTTTACTTCCAGCTGTGCGTGTCTAATAACATATTTCATGATGTTTAAATACCAACTGCATCACTCTACTCCTTGATATTGAGTGCAAGAAAAATGACTTAATTTGTTGATGAGCAGCATGTTACAGGCTGGCAGTAATGTCAGTGGTGATTTCATTGGCTCAGTACTCCTACCCCTGCTGCACAATCCTTCCCCCCTCTCTGAACTCGGATGCCTATAGCCCATAGCACACCACTGTCTGTGTTCCCTGGTTCAGGATTTCATTTCACTAGATCATAAGCTACTAACACAACCTTGTCATTGCAATTCGTCACACTTTTTTGTGTGCTCTATATCTGACTGAATTCTCATCTCCCCAGCCCATAGGCTACTAGTCTGGAACAAATCTCTAAAACATAATGGAAAAGGATGAAAAAAACCACAAACCTAAAAAAACGAGACCCAGTTGACACCTCCTCACAGAAGCAGACACATAATCATGGGCAATAGTTGTTTCTGCTGGGTCTTTCTGGTGTATCAGATCAGCCCATGGTGGCTGTCAGAAAAATATCCTGGTCCTTGCTGCCACCTTGCCATGTGCCAGGGCTGCTGCTCAGGGTGCCCTGGGGCCAGCATGATGCAACTTCTGAAGAACAGCTTGGGCTCTCCAGGATTTAAAATTCTTTTGCTCTCTTTATCTTCTGGTCTTCCCTCTTAAGCAAATATGCAAAATGTTGTGGAGGAAATTCTTAGGGATCAACTGTGCTGCTTTTCAGCATTTGGAAAGGGAGAAGGCACATACCTCCAGGCTTTGAAGAAAACAGAGGGAAAAGAACCAGCTGCCATAATCAATAGATAAGTGGCCACAGGGGCAAAGCATTGTGGCCCTATTTTGACCCAAGTAGATACCTCAGGCTTTAGTGTTGGTGATGTGGTTTGAATTTGTTTTAAATAACATTGCTTGAGCTTGTTACCGTGACCTCAAGCAGGTCATTTTGACTCATATGTCAAATGCTTGCTCATTGAAATTAACACATTTTCATCTGTTTCTATGAGAAAAAAACCCACTGACACCCCCCAGACTCAAAGGTGCTTTAAAGAATTTCTTTGAGTGTGAATCAAGCACTTCAGCACTCACTGTAATTCTTAACAAAATAAGGATTTTTCCCTGACCAACCTGACAGAAATAGAGACTGCAACAACATCAACTCCATAATAATGACACAGATCAAGATTTCAAATTTTAATTTATTCGTCTGGTACAACCTATGATGTCCATGCCCTTCATCCAATATATGACATCAGAAAAGGAGGACAAAAAAAGCTACATATATGTGCATAACTACTCAGATAATGCTACAAGAAGAACCCTGACCTGAAGTGGTTTTAGGTGCATTAAATCTTGCATTATATTTTTTCCATGTGATATGTATTTTTGACACTACTGATCCAAGCTACACGATACATTCTGCTTTCTTTATGCTCAAGAAAAGCCATAGAAGAAAAGAAACAGTAGTGCTCTTAAGCAAATTTCTCCCTCCTGCTCTGCTTGTCTCTGCTAGTCTTTACATTTACTGTGTTTATTTCTTTGTTTTGTTTTTTTTTTCTCTTTTTTTTTTGTTTTGTTTTGTTGGTTTTTTTTAACATTTACAGCCTTGTTGAATTGGATTCCCTATCAATGTGACATGCTATTTTGTCAAATGTCAGCTAGTCATATTCAGGTAATTAATTTACATGCTGTACATCTGACCTGATTTTCTTTGTTAATTGGTAGGTCAGACAACTCTATCACCCACAAGTAATTTACTTTTTCTATCATTTGATAAGTATTTCTAAATAGACAGTTTCTAACTAAAAAGAGAATTCGTGCTTAGTTGCTAACTGTTCTACTTTTTTCTAAGCTTGTCAATCACACTTGCAAATATGCTGTATGCAATGAAAGAGGCATCAGCTCCTCCTGTTTGTAAGAGAATCAAGACCATCAGATCTCAACACAGAGATCCTTATGGTCCAAAATTCTCTGTTTTGCTGGTATGTTTTGCTCTCTTTTATTTTTAGTGTAAAGTAACTTTTTAAATGAAAAATCTCATTGTAGTCCTGCACTGTATACTGCACATGAATTGTTGATAGTGCTTTTCTAGCAAGGGTTATATCCATGCTGAGCCATTTTTGCCATATTCATACTGGGTAAGAGGAGACAACACGCAAGAACAAGTGTGTGTACACATCACAGAGCTGCCTCACCCAAGTAAGTCATTCTCAGAAGTCTAGGACACACCAGGATTATGCAGCTCTAAGGACTCCAGGGACAGTTTCACAATCCTGTAGCATGTTCTGTGCAGTGAAATAGAGACCTTCGCCGACCTCTAATGATGCCCAGTTCACACAGCAAAGATATATCCAAAGAAACCTGTCTTATGTCAGAATGATTTTTCACATGGGTGGTGATTACTCATCATTTTGGACTTCCAAGGCTGCACTAGTGTGTATTCACTAGAATGGATCTGAGCCATGTAACTCACAGGTACATCACTAGCATGCAGAGTTCAAGTATGTTTTTATGCAAGAAAAGCAGGCCCAGTAGAGTGGAGATCTTTACAAATTTAATTTTGGATATAGATCTTCAAGTTCAAGGGAAAGGTAACCCTTTTTTCCATGTGTTTTTTTAGCAAAAATTAAATTTGATATATTACTTTCAAATGTAATGCAGCGTATTTGTTTCCATCTCACAGAGCGGCGTATAAAAGGTGAATTCAAACTAACAAATATGTCAATAAATAATACTCTACTTATTTGAGAAGTTTCCACCTAGAATGAAAGTTTCACTTGATTTCACATATTTTGTGATAGACTTAGTGCTCCGCTAAGAGGAAATGCTTCGAAATGAGGAATGGAACCTGCTCTACTGGGAAGAGCTGTGCATGGGGCACTGGCAGTATATGTAGCTTATTTTTTGTATTATCTTGAAACTGTGTATAATTTAGTGAAGAATGTATAGTTTATTTCTTGCTGATGTTTTGATATGTAGGAAAGCAGTATATGAGGGGTAAAAACACATAAATCTTCATATTCTCTCTATTATAACTCACTGATTTTCATCAAGTGTGCTTTCTGATTTGTAGGAAGCATAGAACCTAAGGAAACTCTGTGACCACGTGTAGTAGGAGTGCCGAACTAGCATATTTGTTTGTGCTTTATTGATGTAAATTAAGTAAAGGGTTAACAAAACCTAAGCTCAGTCGGGAAGATTTTTAATGAAGTTTCAATAAGATCAAGTATTTGCTGTGTGATTAAGCTGAATTAAACATTTTATTTTTCACCAAACTGTTTAGCCACCTTTAAAACAGAAGTACCACAGAGTGGTACAAGACCTGCCTCCATATTACTGGTTAAAATTGCCTGAGAGAGATGCAGTATTCAAGGAATTTCCTGTGACATGAACATGACTGCAGAAATAATTTTCAACATTAAATTTGGTGAACTGCTGAACTTTGTTAATATTTTTTGCAGTGTTCAATTATTTTAATAAATTGCACAGCACTAGCAGTGGAATGAAGTCCAAAGTCTGAAGACAGAAAGCCTGAACAGGTCAAAGAAAAAAAGGTTGGCTTGTAATCTTGAGCCTGTTAAAATACTAACTAGAAAATTAGATAGGAAAAACAGTTACAAAAATATTGAGAGTATCTTTGATCAGCTGGCTGAAAAGAAGTAATATGACAAACAGGAAATTACAAAGAATAACTATTTTGACTGTAGTGGAAATAGCGACTTAGGTAGCTGTAGTCCAAACTAGATACAGAATATTTTCCTGGAATTTAAAGGAAAGGTATCCAGATGTCTAAACATTCTGCTCAATGTGGCTTTTATTTCAAGTTTGGCAAGCCTTCAGAAAACTGGTAGACAAGTTTAGCTGGAAGACGTTTTCCAGTGTATTTACATAATTTCATACATATTTTATGCTTCTGCATTACATCTTTTAGCAGTGGTCACATTTAATTTTAGGATTCTTTTAAAACATTACATAAAATTGTATCAATTAATTCATAATTGTATGTCAAAATGCTTTGCATAATAAACAAACCTTTAAACCTGTGAACAGCTATAGTAAACATAAGTTAAACTATGGAGAAAGGCATTACAGAGAATTCTGCAAAGCATCCCCAAGTAATTGCAACACACTCTTCAAGAATGAACTGTGGTGGGAGAAAATTGTTTCTGCTTTACACGCAACCACATTTTTGGTACTGTGTATTTTAAAAGTAAAATCCCATATAAACATTCATTGCAAATTCAATAAAAATGGGTGCAAAACATTCTGCTTGGAGTCTGGCACAGACAAATCATAAAATTTCATTAAGATACTGCACATCTCGGCCATTAAGTACATAGAGATGTGAAATGTAACAGGTGGAATCAGCTGTGTGCTCTTGAAGGCTGCTTCTCTTAGCAGCTGCTGTTTGATGAAAAAA
>WAAG01047594.1:196-10802 GCA_013390105.1 Tichodroma muraria | reverse complement strand
GGCTAATTCCAGAATTCCTCTTCTGTTTCTCAAACGGGTTTCCCCAAAAGTGCCATTATAAACTGTGGAAGAAAAACTGTTATTGAATCTAACATGCAAATATAAAATAATTGGGATTGTTTGGGTTTTATAAAGCATTGATAATAAATGACAGTACTTGAAAAGAATCCGGTTTTATTTTTGACACTTTGGGGCCACGCAGCTTGACCCTGTCCCTTTGTCTCCAGTCCATAGTGAGCAAAATACTGAACTCTGAGAACAGCTGTGGTGGTTTCTTCCCATGGAGGCAGTGTACAATGGCAGACCAGTCATTTCCAGTCTTCCTACTGGTGAGGGCCAGCATGTGTTCTGTGGCCCAGGCCCACCCAGTTGCTAAGATTAGCTGTCCCAGGGTTGCAGTGTTTTCTCTAACATAATGTGCAATTTTGCCCATGCTATTTTGTAGAATGTTGTCCTTTACATTGGAACAAATAGGTCCCTTATGATAGGGTTTTGGTTTTCCTCATTTTTAGACAAAGCAGCCAAATAACTGGTGGGAATGGCAGGGAAATGGGTGGGTGCTTGGAGTCTTTTCCAGGGAAATTAGAAAGGTGGGGTTTGGTTATTTTCCTGTTTACTTTTGTTGGGGGTTGTTGTTGTTGAAGTGACTCTCACTATTATTTCTCCATAACAAAACTTACTTTAGGAACTATATTTTAACCATCCCATATCAGTACTAAAGCAAGAGGTCCCAAGCAGCAGAAAACTGTTGAGACTCTGGGTGACATTTTTAGGGGTTCATGTCATCCTGAGAGGTTGAACTAACACCCTGAAGACCCCGATGGTAATGGGCAGCCTCTTCTTGCAGTGCAGGCTCCAAGCTATTCACAGCAAATTTTAAGAAGCTGGATGACTACAAAACAAATTAGTTTTAGAAGGCTTCTGATTAGAGTTTCTTATTAATTAAACTAATTACTTATTTTGGTATGAGGAGAACAGTTTATAAACCAAAACTCCAGTACTGGTTACAGATTCCAAAAGATATTAAGATTTAATAACTGATAATACCTGTGATGGAGACAGACAGCAGAAAAAAAAGACTTCATTGTGATGCTTTGATAGTTACTTTCCTACAAAATAACTATATGATTATGCAGTTTTTATATAATCTGCATAATCACATAATCTATTATAATAGCATAATAGAATAATCTTTTGTAATAGATTATATCATAATAGATTGTATGATTAACTATAATCAGTTAATGGAAAATGTGACAGAAAAAATACTGGTGCCAGCACAGTTGAGTAACTTGAAATGTGTGGGATGCTGGTGACCTCTGGCACTTATAATGCCATGAAACAATGGAATTTAAACACCTCATGGAATCACCTCAGTAAGAAATTCAATTGGTTTGTGTGCGAGAATGGTAAAAAAACACCTCAGGAAGAATCCTTAGGCAGCATTTAGTACTTTCCTGACTGGTGACCACTCCCAGATCTTGTCCCTCCTGCTTTTTGGGCATGTGATCTAGGGGCAGAAGTGTTGAAACAAGGGTGTTTAAACTTGCACGTGCAGTTTTGGCCATTGATTAAAAGCAATCATATCCTGGGGAATTAAGAAAAGCTTCCTTGCTATGTAGTCGATTGCAGTTCCATTTCAAAACTGCTGAGTTGGCACTAAACTCCTTGCTATGATAGGGAACAGCATCTGTTGTGCATGGCTCCTGTTCCAGAACATTACCTGTACATTTAGTGGGAAATTTTGGTTCTGGGTAGCAGAAGCATCCATTTGGTTATAAACAGATTAGTTTTATGATAGCATTGGAAGTGTTATCCTCATTGTCAGTGCAAGTTCAGTAAATTCTGAGCTGAAACCCTGCGATACGGCTGCAGCATTACGGGTGACAACTGGTTATGCTCTTCAGTGTTTAGTAATGGTTACTCTGGTAGGCAGCCAGTAATGTCTGGCGGACCCGTGGTTAATGACAAAGCTGGGTTTGCTCTGCATGACCTTGGGGATTCCGAAAAAAGTGAAGAATTTTTACATGGTGTCTCAGTTCCTGACAGCTGGAGAAGGATGGTGTATGAGAGATACAAGTCAGGAAGAAGAAAGTTAGAATTTCCAAGTCATATTCCTGGTTTCATCAGAGAATTGTTTGCTAACTTGGTACAATTCCTAGTCCCTTGATTTAAATTCATGACAAGTAGAAGTGATGAACTGTCTGGTACCTGAGGAGCTCAAGTATAATATGCCATGTGTCTTAAAGAAAGGACATAAACTTTTTGTCCTTGTAATAAATTTGTGTTACAGCGTCTGGACATCCAGTTGTAAACCAGCCTGGCATAGATACTCTGAATATGATATTCTGTCCCAATAGCTTTATGAGCTGAGAGTGCATAGAACTGTGGAAGCAATCAGAGTATCAGTATGTTGTTGATGATGATGATAGCATCAGTGTGTTTACCATACAACAAAATCTCCGAAGTATTTTATCAGAAATGTTGTGGAATATGGTTAGGGAGTGAATTGACATTCTGCATATTTCCAAATATTTTATGATTAAGTTTTTGAAATCTTCTGTGTGGTCTTTTTGTTTTTATGAAGACTTTGTGAATGAGAGGTTTGATTATGCGTTCCTGAAAGAGCAGTGTTGTCCCAGGATGTCTAGTCTGTTTTTTGGGTTTTGTCATGCAGATTGTGTGCAGCTGTGTCAAACACAACCTTGTAAGTGAGAAAAAGGGAGTGAGCCAGATTGAATTTATTTTAATTTCATTGCTTTATATATAAAACGGCATATTTCTTATAATGTTTTACTCTTTTCAGTGGGCTCAAATGCAAAGATAATGGTTATTTTTCCAGATACATACTCACATTTTTATTGAGATGTACAACTTTGCATAATTATGATACCTAACTACATTATTAGCATCTAATACAGTGTATGCTGTTTTGTGGGTTTAAAAAGAATTTTTAAGCCATTCTTTCAAAGACTGAGGATACAGAAAACATTTTCTGATGTTAAATACATGTAAAATTTTCTTTAGGCATATCTCTATGCAGTCATAGTGCTACAGTAGTTCAGAATTTGAAACTTGGGAATAAGCAGACTTTCTGATGCATTTCCAATACTTTGCAAAAAAAACTGTATGCCTTATAGAAACCTTATTTTTTGCTTAGATTTTTACCTCTTGTTTCATAAGCCATGAGGAATGGCCTTTTTCACCTCATTTTATTGCCCAGACAACTTACATGCTATCTCCACAAACTCTGGTCACATGTAAATTTTTTTAAAGGTTAAATTTGCCTGTTTTGATACTTTGGACCAATTGGGAAACAGGTGAATTGCATTTCCCATGCTCCTCACTGCCCACGGAGTGGGTGACTGAGGTGCCTGACTCAGAGCTATCGGAGCGCAGCCAGCCTCTCTGTAATGAGCACTTCAAGCTGGCAGGAGCAGTGATTTCATTGCTTTCCTTAATGTTCTTGCTGAGGTTTGTACCATGCAAAGGATGAAGTCTGGAGGATGCTCAAAATGCAGAAGGAATCATAGGGGCAATCTGAGGTCAGGAAGTAGAATTGGGGCAGGAAGCACGGTGGGGCCCTAAGTTGGCCCCATTATGCAAGCACCTTACCTTATGGGCTTTAATCACATGACCACCTTCCCCCAAACCCTGCTCCATTCTGTGCCCAGAATCTGTTCTAGGAATGAATTGAGGCTCTTTTCTTTAGGATCCTGCTATTTGCAAGATTTAGCGTGGTGAATTTGCAAGCTGTGTAGGAATGTATAAAAAAAGTGCAAGAGAATCTTTTACTTAAGGCAGCTGATTGTTATCCTGCAAGACAGGATTTTATCCTTACAGCTGTCACAAAGGTTCAGCATGAGGTTAATTTAATCACTTTAAAACAATGCCTATGGACGTTTGCAAATAGTAGGCTCCCAGCCTGCTGAATATCCTGGGGTTGGAGTACCAAGCTACCACAGCACTCAGTGAGAACCAGACTTGAGCAGTTGAAGTTCCACATAATTTTATGTAGTTGTAGGTAAAATTGGGTTCTACCATGTCACCATGGGAACCTAAAATTAGAGGATGCTTGTGTCACCCCACCTACCTATCTGAAAAAGAGGGACAGAAAGTTTCAGAGAAATGAGTACAGTCAGGTGCTGTACTGATGAATACCTCAGAAAACCTATGAGAACATGGACTGTGAATTGTTACAACCCGTCTTTAACACTGATTATTAAATAGGATGTAGGAGACAAAAAAAATAATTAAATATTTGCAAAGTGAGTAATTTGCTGTGTGAAGGTGTGAGGCAGGGGTCCTTTAATTACATTCTCACATCGTAACTCATTCATGAAGACTGATTCATTTTTCAGTATAACCCAGTTAGGGTTTTGTAGGCAATCTCAGTTCCAGCAATTCCTGCTTCTGATCTGCTTAGTAACTCAAGTGCTCTGCAACAGCTCACTCCAATACCGGAGAAGAGTGGGAGTAAAGCTCCTGGCTTTATAGAAAGATTGTTATTGCACGTGCAAGCTGCGAACTGATTTGAAACACGGAACTTCGTTAGCAGAGTTGTACATTACTGATGAACTTTACAGAAGTGATGCGCATCCCTCCGGCCCCGCTCCCGTGTGCAGGTGCGGTCTGAGCACCGGCCGGGCTGTCGGGGCAGCTCCAGCCGCCGCTGGCAGCGGCAGATCGGGGTTCCCGTGGGCAAGTCCCACCCAGCTGTGCCCGAGCGCTGGCCACCTGTCACAGGGACTGCTCTCCGGCGTGGGAAGACAGGCACTTCCCGTGAGAGTTTCTCTTAACGCTCCTTTCTCTACCCCTCTTCCCACCCGCCCCCCGACGCTGCCAAGCCCCATCCGGCCGGGTCCGGGCAAGGGAGCGCGTCCAGCAGAGCCCGCAGAGGAGCCGCTGGACGGGGCTGCTTCCCTGCCGGGGAGGACGGTGTGGATGCCGAACCCCGGCCCGGGCCCCAGCTCTACTCACCGGCCGCCGGCAGCAGCGGCAGCAGCAGCAGCGGGGACAGCGGCGCCATGGGCAGCGGCGGGCGGGGTGCGGGTCCCGGCAGCGGCGCTGAGCTCGGCAGCGGAGGCTGTAGGTGTGAGCCGCAGTGGTGGTGTGGCAGCTATAAAAGGCTGCTTTCTGCCCCGAGCCGGGTCCCCCGGAGCCCAAGTCCAAGCTGTGCTGTCCATCTGGCCAGAAGGGAGGAGCTGCCGCTGGAAGAGCCGGCGAGAGCTGGGACCTGTCACTCGGGCAGCGGAGTGCGGTGCAGGCGCAGGGGGTCACACCCCGCAGGTCAGAGATGGGAGCCGCCTCTCCGCTCCTCCACACCTTCCTGCTCTGGCAGCTACATTTTCTTTTTGAATTACAGCAGTTCCTTGGTAATTTAATCTAGATCTGAAGAGGAAAGCAGGAACTATGTTGTAAGTTAGTCTGGTGGTTAATTATAACCAGTACTGAAGACATGCTCTATCTGGAGTCTGCATCAGCCAGACTTCATCTACTGATTGCTCCTTTCCTTGGATGACTAAAGGACAACCAACTCCTAAACTGGTTACAGATATTTATAGCTTGGTAAAAACATTTTTATTGTACCTCAAACAAAATAGACTCTCAAAGTGAGTATTTTTTTTGTACATTGTATTATATTTGCATTTTTTCCCATTCCCTTTCCAACTCTTGTACTATTTTGTAAAACATACAGCTAGGTGTCTTATTACAATCATCGCCTCTCTCAACACACAGACAATACCGCTTGCTTTTATGTGATTTTTTCTGTGCTTATACTTTCCAAGTATTTCTTCAGACCTTTTATTATTGCACTGAAACCAGTGTCAGTTGTTCGAGCAATCAGGAGCCCTGAAATTTAGATTATCGATTTTGTGTGTATGTGTTTTGTCTTGTGGTGTTCATACTTCTTTTTTTTTTGCATTATAATATTCCAGGATATTAACCCCCATTGAGGCCTACACTGCTAGGATATGGAAAGAGAAATAAAACTAGTTTTATTTACGGAACTTACCAAGAACTTTTTCTTGGTCATGTCATCTTACTATTGGAGAGCAGCTGTCAGTTTGGTGGAGAGTTTTTGTGAATGGTATTTTCATCAAAGAAATAAAATCGTTTTTTCATGCACATACTGAGGAATAATATTATTATTGCATTAAAATGCTCTGATTTCTGTATTATAACACTCCTCTTTATTCAGGAGAGGTAGAAAATCATATGTGATGTGATTCCAAGAGACAAAAAGCATGCACAGACAGATCAGATTTGTTTTTGTTACGGTCTCATTAACCCAGGCTCCCTGAAATGTTTGCGTTGGCACTGAAGTGAGGGTAGCGTAGGATAAATGTGGCACATGGATGGGAGGCAGGCTATTGATATGCCATGGTACACCTGGTAGCCTTTTGCAGCCGCGTGCAGAACACCAGGCGAGGTGCGGCAGCTCAGCCAGGGCCGTGCATGGCGCTCGGCAATGCGCTCTACACAGCAGAAATAAGCAGGGTTCCCTCCTGAGTGCTGGCGTTCTGCAGAGAGGGGAAGGCTGCTGGAGGCTTCCTGTGAAGCCCCGACGCCTGGCAGATCCGTACCAAGCAGCCACAGGTGCGGTGTACCGGGACAATGCTGCCAGCCCGTCCTCCTCCTTCCACCTCTGGGCTTGGCTCCGGCCAACGTGTGCAACACAACTGCCACTGAGTGGCCCAAACAGCTGGAGTGGAATAAGAGTGAAGTGGATTCTGTGGCAACCAGAAAGGTTGCTCATGACCCTTATAAGTGTTGGTAGAAAACCCATCTATTGGGGTTTTTTTTCGTTTTTTTTTTAGATTTCGTTGCTATTGCCATCAACTGGGTCAGGGCAATTTTCCTATTACTCATGGAGTCACATCGCTAATTACTGTTACTCTGGTCTTGTACTGTCACTTATACTTCATTTGTTTACCGACTCTTCCGGTCAATAAGTCACACCTATTAGAACACTTTAATGGTGTCCGAGAGCTGCTTAATGAAACTTCCAGTTGAACACTATCCCATCCAGCATACCATTGCATATGACAATGAAAACAGTATCCAAGGGAGCAAGATGAATTACATTTCATGTTGTTCTTCAGGACACTGACTGATGCAATGTGTTAGTGCAGCTGATATGTTTTTCTCTGTAGAAAGGAAAGTAACCTTACAACCACTGAAAAATCAAATGAGACTGAAATGCTTAGACTACAGCTGGTTCTATCAGAAAGTGCACAAAGATGTGTAGGGACAGAAACTGTATATAGTGATGAAGTAAGGAATGCAAGTCACGAGTTCTGATTCCTATGAGTGTAGTAATAGTTCAAAGGAGAACATCCAGTGAAATTAGTGAGAGGAGAGGAAATCTGATAGAAGGAAATACTTTTATTGAGACAGGGCTAGATTGTCCAGTTAATAGCCAGGCATATGGCTAAGGAAATAAACCAGTAACAGACTGGAAGTTCATATAGATTACAATGATAGTCATATTTTTTTAAAATTAGATTTGGTTCCCTTTACATTTCTTAATTTAAAAGTTATGTGGCAGTGTAGACCTGTCATATTTCTTTTTGTAGTGTTTTCTTCTATTTGAAGCACTTTGGAAATTGGCCTAAGTCATATGTGACAAATGGCATTTTCCCTCTTCCTGAAGAATTCTTTCTGTCTGTCAAGTGGAGCTGTGCAGGGGTGGGGAGAAGCATTTGCGTTTCAAATATACTTTCTCAAAAAAGGCTGCATGTGCCTTATGATTGCTTTAATTGTTTTTAAATCTGAGAAATTGGTTAATATAATTGAGACACATGGCTGTACTGAGGAACATTCTCACAGCATAACACTGTTATTGGCAAACTTGTTAAATGAGTTCTAAAAGCCTCATTTCTCAGGGTCCAGGATTATGTACATGCAGGAAAATGCCAGAGTATAATAACCCAAAATGTTAAAATGTTTATGGAAAGTGCTAGAATGGTCTAAAATACAGTTAATGTAAGTGCAAGTTATCAGGTGAAGGCAGTGATCTTAAGAGAAGCGTAACAGTAGATTTACTGCTGACTTAACAGCTGAAAAGCTGTATTTTTGCAGTAATAACAGTTCCATTGAAATTTTTTATTTAGTAAGAGCGGTTATTTTTCCTGAGAAATGAAAAAGCATGGCACTTACCTTGGTCAAAATTATATATACTCTGCATTTAGCTATTGTGAACCAATGTAGTGTTGCTGCTGCTGAGTGTAGAAGTACTCGGATCTGTAGGTATCTAAGCAAAGTCCTAAAAAATGCCTACAGCATTAAGCATGTGGCATTTAAGCCATAGGGCATACTTGCTGCCCCACTGAATGAATGAACTAATATAGAATGGTAAAAAATATTATTTTCCCATTGTTAGAGATGGGAATGGAGGCAGGGTGATTTGCTTAAGGTGCTTTATGATGGCTGTAGCAGAGCTGAAAAACAGGAATTTCATGTTTTGCATCCCAGGTTAGTCCCAGATTGGGTTCTTCTGTGGCACTGTCTCCTGGAGGAAAATAAGGAAACAAGCACGTCTTACTGTGAAGGTATCAGAATAATTAGAACTGAAGAGTTGCTTCCCAGCAGTTAAGTCAAATGACTGTGTTTACTTGTTGCTATACTTGGTAAATATCTCTAAGTTATCCCAAATCTTAAAAATTGGATTGGGACACAGGCTCCGCCTGGAATATATCCTTTACAAGTGTATATTCCTTCAGATACTGAATGTCCACATAGTACACTACTTCTTTATCACTGTTGTCTTCATAAAAATACCAAACCAAACAGCCTTAATTATCTGAGTATTTGTTTGAAAAACATTCAACGCCTTTGTTCCCATTTTTGGAGATTTGGCTGGGTTTCCTCACTTTCAGGTCCTTCCATCTTCTCCTAGTTCCTTTTCACAACCAATGCTTCCTGTTTACCAATGTTTTCTTCAGCTCATATTGTTGGAGATGTCCCAAAGTGCACAAGAGTTGTAAAGCCAAGTTTGGAGAGACAGCTCCATGTGGAAGACTAGAAAACATTCTGCTAAGCCATTTTATAGTATTTTGCAATGTATATGTATTTTTCTCAAGTCCAGTTCTAGCATACACAACAAAATCCATCTTTAAGACTATACCAGCCTATAGCATAACTTGTAATGTCTTCGGTAATAGTAAGTCTCTGAGTAGCACAATGTGTCCTAGGAGAATTTTGGGGATCATGTCTGTAGCATTGTCCTTTCTATGCCCTTTGGCAGCAACATGACTCTGTCCGTGCTGCAGAAACACTGTGTAGTGTGTCACTGCCCATAACTGACAGTAGTGTGCTGGAAAGGTTGTTATTACAGAAATGTTCTTGGAACTGCTATAATGTCTGCAGAGGAGCTGAATTACTCCTACAGTTTTATTCTCTCTTTCTTCTAGTTTTATTTTTCTCCTGATCCCCATTCTCCCCTCTGCTCCTTTAGTACAACAGCTGCTAGCACAGAGCACATTCTGTCCATACAACCACCCAGGCAAGTAACGAGATTGCAAGAAAGTCCTCAGGGCACCACATATTTACTGAGGCAGTTCTGTCCATTTTTATGGCATGGAAATATATTGCCTGTCTTTGAGCAAAGGCACATACTGGAGATGCTGGGGAAGGACTCTATAAATAACTCCTGGCTTCCTTAGCTCTTAGGTTCTGACAGTCATCTCTGCCTTCCTGAAGATTTGCACTCTCTAAGTCCTACATTAGGCATTTGCATCCAAAAAAAGACTCAAGGCCTGCTTCTTGTGGAACCCAGGGCTACTTCTTATTTTTATATCTTGAGGAAAAAAAGACTTGGCAATGCAATGTGTGCATGTTTCTAAAACAAAATTTGAAGTCTCTAGCATATCTCTGGAAGGATATTTGACTTGCTTTCTTTATATAGGTTACATCAACTTGGATTCTTGAAATGGCTGATGTAATGACCAGGATGATGGCATAGAGTGACCTCTCAGCACATTTGTGGGTGATGCCAAATTGGGGGGAGTGGCTGATACACTGGAAGGCAGGGCTGCTACTCAAACAGACCTAGTCAGACTGGAAAAATGAGCTCTTTGGGGACCTCATGAATTTCTGCAAAGGCAAATGCAGAGTCCTGTAACTAGGCTGGCATAACCCCCCAAGTGGGACAGGGAACTGACTGGGTAGAGAACAGCTTTGTAGAAAAGGAGCTGAGGGTTGTGGTGGACAAGCAGAATGTGAGTGAGCCGTGTGCTCTTGGAGCTAATGTGCCCAGCTGCAGCTGGGCTGGGTATTGCTGTAGGTCTGGAGGGAAGTGATTCTTCCCCTCCATCTGACACTTGTGACACCACATCTGGAGCTCTGAGTCTCATTCTAAGAAAGCCATTGACACACTAAAGCAAGACTACCAAACTGCTCAGGCAGCTGCAGTTCATGACATGCAAGAAGATCAGAGAGCTGGATTTGCCCAGGTTTAAAGATGGTGAGTGGAGATCATCATGCTGTGAAGCACTTCATAATGGAAGGGTGTAGAAGAGATGCAGCCACATTTTTCCCAGAGGTGCTCAAGAAGCAATGAGCACAACTTACAGCAATTCAATATAGGAAACAATTCTTTTTT
>WAAG01047592.1:6372-21613 GCA_013390105.1 Tichodroma muraria | reverse complement strand
GGGAGAATAGTCAAAGAAAATGTGATGAGAAGGAGTAGGGGTATTGGTAGAAATCACAAAAATTTGAGGATTATTTTCCTTAGAAAGCAGGTGAATAAGAGACTATGGGATTAAAAAACACAAAGAACAAGACTTAGATTATTAATTTTCTCTGCGCCAAACCACAGAAGTAAGGATATTCAATCAAAATACATTATCATCTCACTTGATGTTTACCCAAACTCTGGAACTGCATTTCCAGATGTCACAAGTATCAGGACAGCAGCATGCTTGAAAAGATTACAAATTCAGAGAGAGCAGCTGAAAATACAGAACAGAGCTAACAGCATTTCTCAGATTAATACTCATATTTCAGGGTGTAGTGTAAAAGTATCTTAATTTTGCTGAGGTTTCTGACCTGACCACTTTCAAAGTAAGACTGAATGTCCAATAGGGCCACCAACTAAACTACTATGTTATATTACCTCCCAGACTAGTCTTCACCTACAGAGTAGGAATGTTGAGACTGAGACAAATTGTCCTTTTTTCCTGTAAAAATCTAGGCATAACGTCAAAATGCATTCGTTTTTCCACCCCAGGGTAGTATCTGCCCACTATCCATACAGTGAAAGATTGCTTTCGACAGATCAAAATCACATGTACACATACAGAAGGAAGACACCTACCCTCACCTTCTGAAATTGGATTTATGCTGTATTCATAAGTGCTGTAGAAATCCAAAAATAGCTACATATGCAAGATACAGGACATAAAATGCAGTGCTGTTCATCTTAGATCCATTTAGGCTGAGTAAATCAGCTATGTCTCACAAAGAGCTGGAGGGACATCTAGTGGACTTGTTGGCTAGCAGGAAGGCATTTGTACTATCATTTTATTGAACTGCTGCTTCACGTGAGAGCTGTTAGATCATCCCACTAAATAAGTATATGAAATACCAGAGCAGTACTAAAATCCCTGCCAGGCAAAACAGGCAGCCAGCTATAAAACATATCGTCATCAACTCTAGATCTAGCCCGATTCTCATATCCAAACCAAGATACAATCCAATGAAAATCTACACGTTGCTGATACTATAAGATCAGAACTATGTTTAAAATACAGACCTGAGGTATTTTAACTGTAATTATGTAAAGTGCACATTGCACCAGCCTTCAAAAGGTGTATATGGTTTAACATCTACAAAAATTCCTTTACACGCTGCAAGCAACAAATAATTCTATTTTTTTATCTTCTATAAAAGTAAGAGAAAATTATCTTCCAGCTTCACCCCAATCCTATAGGCTTCAAGAGGAATAAGGTACTTTGGAAAGCAGAATGAAACATTCAGCAACATGTATTTTATAAAAACTTTATTTTTACCCAAGCTATGAATATTTACTTCCACTGGCCTTGTTCAATAATAAACCCAAATATTTCCAAGCTTCTTAGGAATGGACTTACACATTCAGAGAAGAGGGAAGAGGAGAGCTGCAGAATGCTCTGATTCTGGGGAATAATCCTACTAATTTTAAGCACTTCTGAAAAAATCCAAGAGATATTGTATCAGAGAGTCTAAACATTTTTAGTGACGAGTCCAACAGATGTATTCCAAAAGACTGTATCAACCTAAAATCTGTACGTTTAAGAATATCCTTAATTAGTTTTGTAATTCCCACAAATTTTAATTTGAGCTTCTTGACCTGCAAATGTTTTCAACTTTGTTTCAGACATGGGCAATCAACTTTATGCTTAAACAAATTATTAGTGTTTTAGGCTAAGAAGCGACTTAGGGAGAATCAGGCAAAAGACATTTCCCTCTTCTTTCCACCCAAGGGAAAAGCTAAGTCTCAGCTTTTCTCTTTTCAGTTTTCCCTCTATAGTTCTCTATAGATGAAAATACAGAAAAATCCTTCAGACAGGGAATTTCAGTAACGTTTTCAGCTTTTCAAATTTAAAAGTCATTTCATTCTATGGTTCAATTAATGTGAAATGGGCCAACTTCAGGTGGGCTTTCACTTTCCTCGTTGATTTCCTACACACCTAGACAGTGCCTTTGTTCCTTCAAGGTTTGGAGGAATAACCTGACCGTCTTACTTGTTCTATGTTCCTTTATTACATTTTTTAGTCAGGAGACCTCGTCTACTTCTTCTTCCTGTCTGTAGCAGACACTCAGTCTAACACACATGTTGGTTGCCCGCTAACCCTAGCTCATCAGCAATCAGCTGGCTCATCATGCAAAGAAGAAATCAAAATCTTCGGAAGACTGACTTTATGAAACAGAAGTGTGCACAACCCAGAAAAGAAGCATATGCCTCCTGTTGCATTGATACAAGAACTCTGCAACTTCTGCTGACATATTGCCTAATACGGACCCACATTTTACAGACAGCAAGAGTATAGAAAGTATGGTTTCATAAGTAGGCAGTATTACTCCACAGCAAGCTCTGAGATGCAAAGACAGATTATTGAGCATGACACTTTCTTTCACTGACATTTCAGCTAAGGAATGGGGATTAACACCAGGATGTGTCCAATGCATTTCCTAATTAGATCATATTATAACTAGATCGTATATATTATAGGTCAGATATACATGTTTCAGGACATCTCCTAAAAGGCAAACATGATCCAAAGTCAGGCCTGTGTATTTACTAGCTACGAAGTATTTACAGAAAAGTTACAATGAGGATTAATAGTTACCCAAAGTCTGAAGCTGAGATTTTCCTTGAGTAAGGCTCTTACACTGTGTAGTTTAACAAAGAGAGGCTGATGTTCTATGTTCCAGTTAACTTCAGGGAGCATCCAACTGGACAATGGACTGCAGAAGCAAATGACTGCACTCTGTATTGCTAGATGTTCTAAATCCATGTTCAGACCTACAGTATGAAACTTAGTTTTTACTGCACTCAAAATACATAGTTAAAATTAATTTTTAAAAGGTTGCAGTGAACAAGTCCACAGATACCACTTCAATGGTGAAGGTGGCTTATACCTGCCTGAAGCTGACAAATAAACATATTGTTAATCTCCCTGCTGAAAAAGGCAGCCAGCCTATCACAAGATTATTCCAAGTGGATTTATAGGCCTGGAAAAAAAAAAAATCCCTTTCCCAGGCTTGCAATCCTTTTGACTGAGTAATAATAGAAGTATTCTGTTTACCTGTGCTCTTCCCATCCTTATTCATGTTTTCACCTAGCTCGATCAAACAACAAAAGAGAAAAAAACCCTGTTATCTGTTTCGGTCTTTAGCAAGAGAAATCTTCTCTCCTACTGCCTTTTCTTCTTTACATTTCTTTTAGAAAGAAGACACATGACTGAAGTTGGCAGGGACCTTTGGAGATTATGTGGTCCAATCTCTCTGCTCAAATCACAGTCACCTACAGCAGGTTCTTGCAGAAGATGTACAGCCCTGTTTCAAGCATCTACAAGGACAGAATTTTCACAGAGTCTCTCAGCAACATGTTCCTGTGTTTGGCACCCTCACAGTTTAAAAGTTTTCCTTACATTCAAGCAGGATTTCTCATATTTCAGTTCGTGCCCTCTTGTTCTTTCACTGCAACCACTTAGCAGGCTCCATCTCATTTAGTGTGCCTGCTCAGATATTTGCACACATTGATAATAACCCCTTGAATTTTCTCTTCTGCAGTCTAAACAGTGGCATCTCTCTCAACTTATCCTTACACATCAGGATTGGATCCAATCCCCTAATCATCCCAGTGATCCTTTTCAAGACCCTGGCCTGGACAGAACACTCTGCAGTCTTGCCAGGGCTGAGCCAAGGCAGGAGAAGTAACATCTCCCTCAATCTGCTGCAGTGCCCTGCCCAGTGGAGCCCAGGATGCTGCTGGCCACCGTTGCAAAAGGACGCATTTCTGGACAATAACTTCTACCGTATCCCAGGTCCTGTTGGCAGCGCTGTCACGCAGCCAGTCAGTCCCAGCTGCCCAGGTGCGGGGGACTTACCTGGCCCACAGTGAAGACAATAATTCCACAACCAGTGCAAGGCCTCACTAGTGTTCACTTTGCCCTTCACTGTCACCACTGAGGCAGACACTGCAGCTGGCAGTCATTGGAAAGCCCAGCATGGAAACTATTTCTGTTTTTCTCAGGAGTGAAGCCCTGCCCTATCAGCCCCCGCGGGCCGCCCCGGCATACTGCCGGCCTGTCCGGTAATGTCAGAACGCTCAGAACGCGAAGGGAACAAACACTGTTACTGTTACACGGCTCAGCTTTATTTAACAACCCATAGGAAACCTCACTCCCTGACGGACGCCGAGAGACTGGAGGGCACTTTCTGTTCAGTCGTCTTGGCGGACTGACGGTACAACCCGCCAGGGCCGGCACCCAGCCCTGCCCCGGGGCGGCCCAGGCCCCCGNGTCTCCGGCGAGCAGGCCCCTTCCCGGCTGCTTCGGGCCCACCGCGGGGGCAGCTGCGAAAGGAGGCCGTGATGCCGAGCCGGAGCCGCGTTCTTTCCGCAGAAAGCGGCGGCTGCCGCGGGGAGGCGGGCAGGGCAGCAAGCCTCCTCCGGTACCGGGACCCGGTGTTCCTTTTCTTAGGCGAGAACAGCTGGAATCCCAGGAATGCCATTTCAGGCCGTTCCCAGATGGTACTGAGCAAGTCGTAAAGGGTTGCAGGAGTCGAGGGTCGTCTCAGGGACGAAACTCCTCACGAATTCGTGCGTTTCGGCTCGGGAGTTTCTGTATTCGGAGGCGCGGGGTGGGTCTGGGGAAGCAGCTGAGTCAGGAAAAGGGCATTCCAACCTAGGCATGATGATCTCCAGGTGCGTCCTGCGTCCGACAACTGCACTCATCGTCATTTGCATAAGGGTTTGTTGGGTTTCTTTTAATTCCTTAGTGTACAAGTAAGACGTGAGTAACAATTTGGTGTCATTTGTACACGCAGTAACAGAAGTATTGAGTGTCGCATTCTAGGTCATAAACTAAGTATTGGTCAGAATTCCGAATCCAGCCCTCCTTCCTGTCCTACACCAAACACGAGTACCATACTTCTGCAGCGATTCACACCCTTTCACATCACACTGATGCTTCTCGCTGTACTACTTTACCACAGCTTTAATTTTAGAGCAAGTCTGGCAAGATATCAATCCTGAAATGCGCCTTGCATTGGTGGAAAAGAACTATTACCAGCTTGTGATACTAATTCTCATGTGCAATCTCAACAAATTTCCACAGAGCTAGAACCACAGTTCCATTAAAGCCAATTCCTGACATTTCAGCTGCTGCAGGACTATGTCTGCAGTTTATGGACAAGTCACAAGAACAGTCTTCCCATTCACAGGTGCAGTTTCTGCACTTACGCTTGTAAAAGATAGATCACATAGACATCATCTGAATGTGTCTTTGCCTAGTTATTATCCTATTAAAATAATTATGCCACCATTTTGAGCAGCAAGGATTTTTGTCTTATACCTTCACGCATAAAGATCTGCTTCCTAGAGTGGACACAAATAAGCATTTATTTCATTAGGATCATGTCTTGGTTTTATTAACTGTCCTTTGTATTGCAGTTATAATTTCCATATTCTTGGCAACGTGGGCTCCAATGTGTAAATTCTTCAGACTGGTTCTTGGAATAAACAACACAGCTTTCTGAAACAGCCAAAAATATCTGTTCTTAGCAGAGCCTTGGAATATGTGTGAAAGGCTGGGAGAAGTGGGGGAGACAGCTCAGACTGGCCCCTGATCAGGGATTTCCAAATCATATGAGCACCTTGTGGTGCATAAGACATTTCAAAACCTTCCCTGTTCAGGAAGATGCAGAAAGAAATTGACACTGAAATGCAAAGGAGGAACTCACAAGTTTGCATTCTTTCTGGGTTGGTTATGAAGTGGCCAGGTGATTTCTAGCCACCATATAAACTAAAACTTTAAAAGGGAGTTCCACTGCCACTTAAATTCCTGTACATGAGTTAAGACTGCCAGAGTTGAAATTAATCCTCAGTTCCTGGGAGCCCAGCGATGCCAGCCCATTCTATATTGGACAGACAACAGAGCGATACTACAAAGCCTTTACCATGGAAAAATTCCTGGTCAATAGCTCCTATGAAGGGGATTATCTTTTGTCATTTGCAGTGGAAAAAGTTGAATTGAGAAATTGTTTCATGCATCAAATGTATCTTTTTGCTCTTCTTGTTGAATTATTTTCTTTCAAGCTCTTTGTCATATAAAATACCAACAATTTGATAAAGTGACTTGCCCTCCATTCAGGTGTTGTATCACAGGTGAGAATGGCTTTACTCATCCACTGGCAACTGGCTTAGAGAAAAAGAATTTCAAAGAGTTATTCAAGAAAATCCGTGTCTTCATTTTCAGACGTGACCTGCAAAATATGCTTTAAGAGCACAAGCAAACAAGGTGATGGCTGTTGCGGTTATTTGAAGTGAGTCACTGTTCTGCTTCCACCCTAACAGGGGAGAAACTTGGATTTATCCTGGCACTGGTATGTTCTGGGGTGGTAATTTGCCTTTGGGGATATTCGTGACATAATTTGTTTCTTTCCTCCTATGTTCCCAATTTTTCACACATTTTTACTGTGCATTGCTTATGATTGAGGAAAAACCTTTTCTCCAAAGCCTGGAGACTTTGGTTTATTGTACTTAATTTAATTTTCTGACCATTCTGCATGGAAGTGCCAAACAGTGTGTACCTGTGCTTATTTATGAGAGACTCCTGGGTCTGAGCTTGGACCAGTGACTGAGTCATGCCTTTCTGCCAGTCAGTCCCTGGCAGAAAAGTTACACGAGTGACGATACCAGAGCTACCGTCACACTGGGCCGTAACAGCAACGAGATTGCAAGAGGAAAGCAGGTTTAGAACTGAGAAGTCATTTTAACTGTGTGTGGAACTCTGCAAGAACTCTTGGCATATGCGTGGCACTCATACCTGGCCTCTTTGCTGTGCATATTCAAGAGACAACAGTGTGACTCAGAGAGGTCATGTACTCTGTGGGGGTTCACACTGCATGATGGGGGTGCAAAGGACACCCTGTCCCTGCCTGTAACATCTCAGTTCCCTTGCAGAGAAAAACAAGGCTTATAAGAGCAGGCAGCACAGTCTGAAAAACTCCAGCTACTGTAACAGAAGTTACCTTAAGAAAACTTCTCAAAAGGGAAGCCCTTTGAGGGATTTTCTGTTGTGGTTAACACCAAAATCATAATATGCAGAAGTGAAGGAAAACAGTAAGCATGGGACTGCTTTGTCAACTATTAAATTCAGAGGCTTCTGTAAATTGAAGTGTCATCAGAGATTTAGGTTTCTTTCTCAAATGTCTTTTTTTCACTGACACTGCTGTGACATCTCTGATGCTGTTTTATTGCGTATGAGAAAAAGTGTAAATATGCTAACATCAACAGAAAATGGTCCATTAAAAATGAAAAAAAAATTTTTATATTCACAACAAAGTCCATCTTGACCATCTTATAAGAGTTCTTTATGCAACCTAAGATCCTTTTGGAGATTTTCTAAATAGTTGGGGATTAACATTGGAGTTTGGCGTATCCTCTGCCTCATTTGTGGCCAATAGTAACACTCACAAAGAAAGCCAAAATATAGAATTCAAAAGTCAAAACACGGTATACATAAATTTGATGCCACTATTCTGATATGGGAAGTATGGGAAAAATAGTTCTGGGGAAAACATAATCGATTTTTTTTAGGTTATCCAAGATTTTCCATTCTCTTTCAACAGAGTGGATTTTTTGAAAATATCTTGTCCAGTTAGTCAGGATCTGCTATCACAGCATGATGCAGTTTAGGAACAGGCTGCTTCAGTGCTTCATACGTCTCCAGACAGTAGTCAAAGAGTTGCAATATGTCACAAAGTATTAGATGGTGTCTTTCAGACATAAAAAACTCTTTACAAAGCTGGGTTGTTCTGCCTGTCAAGGTTTTGCTGATGACAGTTAAGGCAGCAAAGATTGGTAGAGAAGGGATTTTTATTTATCACAGCAACCATCTACCTTTAGTTTGATGGTTGATGGGGTGTTCTTCCTCCCACCTCCAGGCTGGGACAACAGAATAGGGTACAGAAGGTTTGGGTTGGGTGGAATGATGGGCTTAGCCTCTGATTTTCTAAAAAGCTGTAGCAATCAGAGGCTGAGAGCAGAGATTCCTCCATTGTCCGGGAGACATTGGCAAGACATTCCTAACTCTGAGGTCTTCAGACATGAAAACAATTACATTTCTTCTTGGTGAGTCCCGCAAACAAGTCAAACCTACAGCAAGTACAAAGAAAATCCTTGTTGTCCAGAATCTATGACTGTTCACTTGTGGTGTTTAAAGATGTGCCTGATTAAGTTATCCACCAGACTGTTCTAATAACTGCAGCACAGAGTGATCTGATGCCATATGCATGAGTTCAAAAGCTTCATTACCTCCTGGCATTCAGAAAAGCTCTTTCTGCTTTTCACTTCCTTGTCCATCATTACTGACACTGATTAACTTGAGAGATGCTACAGAGATCATTCATGGGCTTTCTGGGCTGCTTCAGACTCCAGTGCTTGAGGAGTTTGCAAAGAATGTCTGTGTCTTGGGCAATATGGGCAGTAAATTTATCTAAGTATGAAAAAATACAAAATGCAAATTAAATATGTTTTGTGCCTGCCTCTGTGTCCTTTTCTGTCTCAATCTGAAGTTAATATTGGCAAAGGATTTCACTCCAAAAGGCCTGTTTCTACTCATTTAAATTACCTAGAATTATATCATTAGCTCAGTCTGTGTGGTTAAGTTACATTCAGAAACTGAACCTTGTTCACTTTCCAAACAGTGCCTGTTTCATTTCAGTCACTCTAATAAGAGAGCAAACAACCAGCTCAGCAGTAGATGTCTACACCTGATCAGATAGAACCCATCATCAGTAAAATTGTTGCCCCAGCTACTTGATTAGAGGCTTCTCAATCTTTACATTTTGCAGTGTGAATACATGTTTTCTTTTGAGAACTCTGTGTAGTCACACTACTTCATTATGCTGGGTGTATGATGGGATGTGAAGACCTGAAAATGAATCATTTGGGCTCACTTCAGTAAACCAAAGTGAATTTTTTTGATTGTGGTCTATGATAACATTTCATTTAGATTTTAAAAACAGCAGGAAAACGTTGAGATTTTTAATTAAACTTTTGTGGGAACATCTTGTTTTCTTGAAGAACTACATGCCCACGTTTTTTCTTCATGTGTAATAAAAACAATATTGAAATGTTGGAACTTTGCTTGGGATTGAAACTGAGCTCCGTTTAACAGCACTAAAATCTTACTGAATTCAGCCAATTAGGTCACCAAGTTACAAAAGGACATTACAACAAAGGAGAACCTACCATATTTAAACAGCTTTGTTGTGTTTTTCTTTCACATTTGTGTAGCAAACCATGATGTTGATTACAATGAAAAACTGGCCACGGCTGGATGGCTGGGCTATGTTTTCTGACCATGCAAATGAATGGGATGGCCTCGCTTGCTTACAGCAGCACAGCTGGATCTTTTCCAGGGCATGGTCTTCACTATACCTTATATTGCAGCCAGTCTGTGGCCTCTGAGGCACTCCTTGTGAGGCAGTGCTGGTTAAGAGGTCATGTGGCAAAAGTGGAACAGGTAGGGGGTTAGTAAACACCAAACAGTACGACTAGTAGATGTTACTTCTCAAGCCAATGCCCTGGCACTGTTTAACTTGCTTGCAGTTTGATTTTAGTTCACTGCGGCTGAGTAAAGGCCTCTAAGCAGTGTAGAATGGCTTATGGCCACACCAGTAAAGGTTAGCTCTCTTCAGAGCAGATAGCCTTGTGCCTCAGTCATACCTTGGTCCTCTAAAATGCTGCTACTACATGATCTGCTGCTTTCAACTGAAAGTGTTCAAAATAGGGTAAAGGGGCATTTTGCAGTCCATCAGAGTGTTCTGATAGCATGGATGTAGTGTGTGTATTGCATGCCCAGGGATACACTGCAGCAGTGAGTGGAGGGCAAAAGTGCTGATGTATTATAGTATGATTGTAGTGGGGAAGAGAGACAGGATAGTTCCATATATTTTGGGGAAAAGAGCCTGGAGTGAACTGCCCCCAGAACTATGCCTGGGCTGTGTCCTTGCTAAAGCAGATAGGAGAGAGACAAACCAGAGCAATGCAGTGAAGCTACAGCTAAACAGACTGAATGATCAAATTCTCTCTCCCTTGCCCTTGTGCATTTAGTAGCAGTAGTACCTTCAGATTGTAATAAAATGTTTAACAATGGTCCATTGTTGGCTTTGGGAACTCCTCATGGATTGGAGAACTGGAATCTAGTCAAACCACGCTTAGCTCATAAGTTCTCTAAAATCAAACCTTCCAATGTCAGAATTTCACTTTTAATTTTAGGACAACTGGCCTTAAAGGGAATGTACAATTTCCACACAAAGAATAACACAAACATTTGCTGATCCAAACTGGAGCATTTTTGTGTACGGTTTGTAGCCAGGTTTTGAAGCAGCACTCTGCTGCATGGTAATAGTCAAAGTGACACTATCATCTGTTTTGCAGAGATACAATTTTATTACAGTGGTGCCCAGTGAAGAGTCCTCTTTAATAAAAGAGTCATAAATATCTATTTTCAAAAGGCCTTATCTGAACTATAAAATTTATCTTCAGGCACAAGCTATAAAATCAGGATGTGGCACTCAAACATGATTTTATCTTTTGGCAGCACAGTAGATAGTATGTTTAAATTTGAATTGGTTTACCTTATTCAGTCCTTTTTGGTAACTTAAGGGATGCCATAAATTATAAAACGTCTTTACATTGCTAGATTTTTTAACAGATTTCATAAAATTCCAAAGGCTGTTTTTATGCCTGTAATTTTTATGGACCAATAAATCTGTGAGAAGGAGTGGTTTTTCACAGCCAAATTCCAGCTCTGTGTAAACACATCATTTTTATTGTCTTTGTAAAAATATTAATTACTATAACTAAGATTCCATACAAAATCTTGTAGATACAGGCTTGTCATACTGGAAGACACCCTGAGGAATCATAGTGGGTTTTTTTACATTTTTGTGTTTAAAGACTGACTGGGGACTCCTCACAGAGAGCTGCGGAGCAATAGCAATAAACAATGTAATAAATGTGAAATAATTTCAGATCTATGTGATAGCATCTAATGTCAATTAAGCCAACTCTATGTCCAGAAAGCCAGCTGTATCCTGGGCTGCATCAAAAGCAGCACGGCCAGCAGGTTGAGGGAGGGGATTCTACCCCTCTGGTCCACTCTGGTGAGATCCCATGTGCAGTGCTGCATCCAGCTCTGGAGAGACATTGACCTGTTGGAGCGAGTCCAGAGGAGGCCACCACGATGGTTAGATGGCTAGAGCGCCTCTCCTGTGAGGAAAACATGGGAGAATTGGGGTTGTTCAGTCTGGAAAAGAGAAGGCTTCAGAGTGACCTGATTGCGTCCTTCCAGTAACTGAAGGGAGCCTATAAAAAAGCTGGAGACTTTTTACAAGAGCATGTAGTGATAGGACCAGGGGGAACGGCTTCAAACTGAAAGAGAGTAGGGTGAGGTTAGATACTGGAAAGAAATTCTGTACTGTGAGGGTGGTGAGGCACTGGAACAGGTTGCACAGAGAAGTTGTGGGTGCCCCATCCCTGAAAGTGTTCAAGACCAGATTGGATGGAGCTGTAAGAAGCCTGATCTAGTGAAATGTGTCCTGTCCATGGCAGCAGCATCAGAACTAGATGATCTTTAGGGTCTTTTCCAACTCAAACCATTTAATGATTCTATGATTCTATAAAGAGTTCTTTTTTTCATGCACAGCAGCACCTAGCCCACTTTCCTGGGCTGGGAGGTGATGGGGCAGGGCCCTACCTGCCAGGCCAGGCACAAGTAGATATTCACATCCATGAACAAGTCTCTGTTTCCTCAGACTGTTTCCCCAGACCTAACGGCTGCACTAGCAGCCTACCTCCAAAATTGCCAGTGTACCAATTCGTCACCTTCTCTTATGCATCACCTGAAAACCTTCACTAATCCTTAGCCCTCCTAACGCCCGCTCCACTCAGAACCACAGGCACTGCCTCTCACCTGTCATCAGGTCATGTCTCAATGCCCAGTCCTGTGTGTAGTTCCTCATTGCAAATCGATTATCTGCTGATGGATCTGTGCTGCTCATCTGCAAAGCCATGTGATTGCCAGCTACAGAACCACAGGGCTGCAGAGCCACGAGCTGCTGTGCAGTAAGGCCACCCCAGGCCACCCACTGGCCATGGTTACTACAATCTGTAGGTTGAGGTTTCCTTTTCAGTTGGTTTGGCAAAGACCAAAACCAAAAGAAGCTTCAAGGGGTGCAATGACCTGATGATATAACCAAAAACCAGCTTGACAAAGTTCATGCTAGGAATTAGGTAACACAGAAGTACTTTGGTTTCTAGGAAGAATGGAAATTGCAAAAATATTGTGATTAAGATAAAATGAGGAGTCATCCAATTGGGCTTGTTAGTCAAATCATCTACACTACTGAAAAGGAACTGCATCTAGGCATTTTTTAAAAGTTAATAAGAAGGGAAAGCAACTGATTAGGATGTAGCTCTGCTGGATGGAAACAACTGTGAGTTACAGGAAACTGAATATGAGAGGTATATGGCTAAAAACAAGTTGCAGTACTTGTTCATTTTATTTATATTGGTAACGAGCATGCTAACAGCTTGCCTTCACCTCTCCCTCATCCCCATAATCCACGTACAGGCAAGCATAACAGCTATACCACTGTGTCTCGATAATTCAGTTTTATCATCCCTGAGTCCACATAAAAAAATTAAAAATAAAAAAAAGTAAGGCAGTTTGTTGGTATTGCCAGATGGCAAAAAATCTACCATCTTCCATAGGATTGTAGAATCATTAGGATTGGAAAAGACCTGTAAAATCACTACATCAAACTGTTAACCCAGTGCTGCCATATTATTACTAAACCATATCTGTGGAAAGGAAGGGAGTAAAAAAAAACAAGTGGAGATATTAGGCTTCTGAGAGAGAAGGAAGAATTTCTATAAATACCATGTCATTTGGTGAGAAGATGCCAGCTGCAGGAGGCAGCTCCTTGCTGGAATTAGCTACAGAGAGAGAGGAACACAGCATATATTCAGCATGCCAAAAAAGTGAGCAGCTACCTGAGGCTACCCCCTTAAAAAGCTTTTGGACAGCACGTGTCTGGTGTTGCCAGAAGGGAATGTTCATAGGGTGACAGACTGATGATACCTACACTCCAATTCCCAGACCTGTTCCTGAAGTAAAATCCCATGTACTTCACTGTTGCTTCTATCTATACCACAAAACCAGCAGGTTGTACCTAGGTCTTAAAAATCCTGGCAATTTTTACAAATTTGCCTTATCCTCTGTTTATTCTGTTTATTCCTCTGTTATTTCACAGTCCCCTGAGGACTTTTAACTGCCTTCATCTGCACAGAAATTGTTAAGTTTCTTGTGCTACTTAGCTGTGTTTGCTTCTGCTTGAAAAAAAGAAGCTTATAATAAACTTACTCTTTCCTACTTAACTCTAAGAAATTACATTAAGGGACGCTGTCCTTTATAAAAATACCTACTAGCAATCTTTTTGTCTCACAGGACTCGATCAGAAAAACTGGTCAAAAATACACCCCAAATGAGTTTTTACAGAGGGAAAAAATCCATTTTTCCCATTCTATAAGGGATTTGAATTGTATGTTATAATTGCGATCAACACTATCATGATTCAAAAGCTGGAAAAAACTTCCTGTCCTTTCTAGTTTAGCATAAATTTGTCACTGATATTTCAGATAAATCTAAGCAGAATGATGTACTCAGAGGTAGTTATTTTTCCAAAAAGTCATTACGCAGTATATTAGCCAAGGAAAAACATTTTAATACCTGGGACTGCATAATTAATTCAGCCTACACATGAAAGCTGAGAAGTTCACCCAAAGGAGGAAGTAGACATTTATTATCACCCTTGACTTGCTTACATTCAGCATATCTTATTATCGGCATATCTGTGGCTTACTGCATATCAGCAACAAATTCCTGCTGAGTATTTCCATGATTCAGATTGATGTGTCATCCAAAAATCCGGCAGGAGCTGGCCTGCAGAAGGGCAAACATCTACAGCAAATGGAGCAGATCTGCCTGTAATCAATCGCTCTCTCAACTTGCATACTTAATATGTCTCATTAAAAGTGAAAATGGTGGTTCATTCCCGCAACATGCAGTGGAGAGGAATGATTATAAACCACACAGCTTGGAGTGTGTTCGTCATGAGTGTCCTCAGATGCCCAGATCCCTGAGACAGCTGGAGCTCTGTGGAAAATGGAACTATAACATCATCTTCTGACTGCTGCGGCTTAAAAGCAGGAACTCCATGACTGATCCTCTGGCAAACCCCAAATATCCATTTCAAAATCCCAGCAGTGTAAAATGTGAGTGGGTAAGCATCAGCTGAACCAGAAGGCTGCAAAGCCTTCCACCTACCTTCTGCAGAAAACATCCAACTGGAAGGGGTAGTTTCTGGGTACAGGCCCAGATTATCAGGGTATAGGCCATATGATGCTACACTTAAAGCCTCCTCTTCTCCTTACAGGTGTTCCAAATACCCAGGGAGTTGGTATATCATATTGCTTTTCCTCCTCTGAAGGTTCTTTGCCTTGTTCCCTTCAATGGACAGCATTAAGAAAAATAAAATCTGTAGAGATCTTTAATATAGTGTGGTTTGGGTGTTTTTTTAATTTAATGTCATTAATCCTGCGATTTGAGTAGCTGGTAACTGGCTAAGAGCATGATTAGTTAGCATGGCAAAAAAAAACAGTTACTCAGACCTTCCAGACTGACCTTTGCCCTCCATAAGACAAGTGACTTTCGTTCAGTTCTACCACAAACCAGTAAAGTTCATTCAAGATGAGCGTACCCTGAGCAGTGCTGTCCATTGGGGAGCTCAGAAAGATCCCAGCCTGCAAAGGCCAGAATTTGGTGTTATCTATGCAAATTTCAAGGGGGTTTCCTGTATGAAATAACCCATAACCAGCAAAGAAGAGGAAGTCACACTTCCTCACACAGCCACATGAAAGATGATTGACAGTAATGGCCTTTGCTGCCATTGTGGTAGTTTCTCCCTTGTCACTCTGTGTTGCTCTGTAATTCTGTCAGCGGTTCCCAGCACTGGCTGGCTTGGTCTTATCATGACAGCCTTATTGGAAACTGTTGTTCCCGCTGTTATTCTTCACAGAATTCATCTCTTTTTTTTTTTTTTTTTTTTTTTTTT
>WAAG01047587.1:739-12016 GCA_013390105.1 Tichodroma muraria | reverse complement strand
GCATTGCTGGGTGTAGGTTTATGGCTTTCTCTCTCCTTTTGATTTATGTTTTCTTGTTTTTATTTCTCCCTAGAAGTTTGAGTGTCTGTGTGAATTCAATGACAAGGCCCGTTCTCCCAAATTCAGAAATATTCTACAGTATTTGAGATTTAAAATTTCAACTTGCAAGGCACAAAGAACGTTCTTTTCTGAAAATAATGCCTCGTTATAATAAAAAAAAAAATAGTAAATAAAATTCTCAAGCATAAAGAGAGATTTCCTATACCGCTGATAGTGAGTGTCTGAGTTTAANAGATTTCCTATACCGCTGATAGTGAGTGTCTGAGTTTAAACAAGATTTCTGGCTTTTTTGAAACATACTTTATTGGTAATAGACTATTTCTCAAATATAACTTTGGACTGAATCATTTCTTTCAAGAAAAAGACAGCACCCTGTGGCTGATGGAAACATTTGAAAGTGCTAAGTGTACAGATCAGAAAGAAAAATATTTACCTTTCATGAAGGCATCATGGCAAAGAAAAATTCTGAAGACATTTTAAGCTCCTGCTTGGAAACTTGGCACTATGGTCAAGGGATTCATTCTTGCAGTCTTTACACCCCATATATGAAATCACACTTGCCTTTCTCTAAGCACTTATTGGGGACGCACTTCAGAAACAGAACATTCATCCTCACAGGGAAAATCCTAAGGCATAAGCTTAGATCATAGAGTGACAAATGATTTTCAGTACCTCAAGGATTAGCAGGAGACCTGAGCCTGTTTCCACTTCTCCCTGTCTGGTGGGTAACCCTGACTATATTACATCGGTACATTGGGTCTCACTTTCTTCCTTTTTAAACAGGAAAGGGAAATGTGCTTCAGAGATAAGGATGTGATCGTTATACAAGGAATAAATACGGCTAATTTTTTTAATCACAAGTATAGAACATAGACGTTGCACTATAGTGCTAAAAGCTTCACAGCTCTCAACACTGGCTCAAAATTTCTTCTATTTTTTTCTGTTTTCTTTCTTGCATGTTCCAGATCATGGAAGGAAACTTACCCTTCCAAGAAGAACTGGACAGAAATAGTATAAAGAAGTAAACATTATAAGTATAATTAAGGAAAATTATTTAAACCTGTTGTGTGGGAAAGGGAATAGATAACATGTTTTAGAAAGAGAAGTCATTTTGTCCTACAGAGTTGGAGGAGAATGAAACATGCTTTGCTTGAGAAATAACTTTTAATTTCAGCCTGGAAAAATATCTGTGGTGATAAAAATATATAGAAGAACTTTTTATAACAAGAATTAGGAAAAAAAATGCAGTCAGGAAGAAACCAATTAGCATAGTAGTGAGGCTGAGTATGCTTTAGCCTAGCAAGACGCAAGAAGAGAAAAAATAATAAATAGGAGCTCAAAAAGCTATTTTAATAGATACAGCAGTGTTATATAACATGTCATAGAATCACAGAATTTTTCGTTTCATTTGAAGGCAATGTAAAGATCATGTCTTTCAAAGCCCCATACAACTTGGTCTTGAACATTTCCAGGGGTGCAGCATCTACAGCTTCTCTGGGCAACCTGCACGTTGTCCCATTTGTCTGAGTTTTTTTCAGACTAATTCTTTGTCTGATTCTCCTTCTATGTAACTTAAGCCTTAGAGTCATAGAGGGAGTATCAGGGATATTGAACTTATGTTGTGAGTTACAGGTGTGACACATCACTGTGCATGTTAACCATTTGAAGTCAAGGTGTTTGCACATGTGCATGCTTAGCTGCCTGGCTCTATGTGTGTGTGGTTTTCTCAAAGCAGTGTGGGGCTGTACAGTCCTACACAGTACTGGGACTTCTTTGTACTTTACTCTGTGTAAGCTCACAGGAAGACATGGTCTTTGTCCCAGAGCATTTTAATGTCTACCTAGAAACAATGGCATAAAATAAAAGGAGGGAAGCAGAGAGGGAAAGGGACAATGAGGTCTCAAAGTTACGTGAGTCAACTCCACATACAATGGAATTGACCTGAATCCTCTGAAAGGCTCCTGGGGTAAATAGTTCTGCTGTCCTGGTATGTGTCCGGGCAGCTGGTGCTTTTACACAGCTTTGATGGCCTGTCTATTCAGTTTCATTCTGATGTGGAGGATGTTGTTTGCATTGTAAGAGAAGAAGGCCTGGTTTTGAGGAGGGAAGCAGGACTTCCACATTTACATGCCACTGAAATGAGTTTGGGAAATAAAACCTAGGACATACAGTGTTTTTTACAGCATGACTGAGAACTATAACAGGAACTGATATTGAAGTTATCTGTCCTTCTGGACTTCTATGCTTCTACTGTCCCAGCAGGTTCAGAAAGGTATGTGGGCCGGGGCTATGGAGAGGATGTTCCTGTGATTTAATTTATATTCCTTGAGAAATTAATAAAATTTAATTGCAGATGACCATCATCCAGTATAATTTATGTGCACCATCTGTCTTACATACAAACATACTTGTGTGAAAAAATACCTGTGTGAATAAAAATATTTTCACATAAGTCTTTCTGGAGAAATGATTGCAAAGACGCGCAAGCCTGGACAAACATCTGTCCAGAGATGGAGAAAGCATTCATGACTGTTGAACAAACTTGCAGAGCTCTGATGAGTAAATAAATTGTAGCAGTGTCATGCTCAGAGTTTTTTCATTAAAATTGTTAGGCTCTAGGATACTGAAAAAGTACACACCCTGCACCATAATCAAGTTTTCCCATATAAAATTACAGCAATGAGAAATCAAGCTAATTGCCATTCCTCTTCATATTAACACAGGATATCAACAGGATACCTGAAGGTGTGCCTGGCAAATGTTTAGAAAGCACTTCATGAACGAAGATGATACAACAGGTAGGTCACTCGTCTGGTACCTGCAACAGCTGGCGAGAACCCTTGCTTTGGCACAAAGTACCAGCGGGGTCCTGTGTGGGAACCTCGGCCTCCTCTCCCTCTGCTTGCTGCCTTCAGGCTGTAGTGCCTCTCTGTCTGTGAGTGCAGCCATGGGAACACACTAAGGACTGCAGGATACCTGTGAAATGGTGGAGGAAGCAACATAGTGGCAAAAAGTTTTTGTAAGACACAGGGTTCCCTGTTGTTTACAGCAGAAAAATATTCCTACCTGCCTAGCACAGATTCAGATGCCTAGCTAAGTTCCTACAGACATTGTATCTGAGCTTTTCAGAGCACAAAATCTATAGGTATCTCATCTGCTATTTCTCCATGTGAGCCCTGCCAGCTGAATTCTCAATGCTTCTGTCTCCTCTCATACTAAGGGTGCTATTTATAGCTCCTCTGGCTGCATTCCACCTGAAGGTCAGATTGTTTACAGGGAGTGAGGATATATTGTGTTTTTTAAATAGAGAACACATATTTTGATTCATTAAAAAGAACACTAACTCTTTTCCCTGCACAAGATAATGGACAGACCTTACTCCTTATTCACAACAAAGACCTGGCTGCAAATCCAAAGCATTCCAGAGAGAATAGATAGATGAAAAATTGGGAAAGCTCAGTAAGAGTATTCACATCCATGCAATAAAGAACTTCCAACTAATAAACACAAATAAATACAGATGAATGCAATGGCATTTAAGTCCATTGAATGCTTAACCCTGCTTTTATGTTTGTTTTTCTTGCAGTGACTCTTGCTCTGCTACTAAACAGCATATGAAGTTTCATACTTTCCTGCACAGCTTCATACTTTGCAGGAGTGCTATGGCTCCCATTATTTATTTTCCAGTCACAGATTCTTTATTATTTCCTTCAATGGGAGCAAGACTGGCTCAAAAATTTTGGGGCTCTACAAACCCAAATAGAAAAGGAAAATGCAGATGCTGCATACAAGTAAAATGTTGGTTTAGATATATTATGTATTGTATCTATCTTTTTTTCCTCCAAGTTCCACATGCAATACAGAAGTACTTCATGTCCTGGTGAAACAAATGAGTCCCTGAATATGAAATACTATGGTTGTCAACTTTCTTCACTGCTTTTTAGTTCTTCATCGTCTCCTTGTCTCAATAGAACTAAGGTGGAAATGTCACAAAGATAAGAATTGGTCTCTCCATTCAAATGCTTAAAAACACAAATAAAGAAATGAGCTATTGTAGAGCTTCTATAGACCAGTCCTTTGCAGCATAAAAGCACATGGAACAGGCAGAAACTTACACGTGGACCCAGGTAATTCACATCACTCAGCAAAGAGAGCTAACTTTAGCAATTAGGAAATCAGGTGTCCTGAGAAAGAAATCTTATCCAGTGTATGGTAAAAGAGGACAGTGTATGGCCAGTGAGCTGATTATAGGCTCAGGCTTAATTGGAGAAATAAGGTCTTCGGCCTCTCTCCTCCTGCTAATCCCAGCCACTGCCATGTCACATGTGGTTGAAGCAGTACAGCCTGCCCCTGAAAAGCAACCTTTCAACAGACCTTTAAGTCTGATCTCCTCCTTCCATTACTGAGACTGCTGCGAAGTCAAGAGCCTAAGGAACAGGGAAAACAAATTCTTTAAAAAATTGTTTAAATTTAAGTGACTGGAAAGGGCTGTTTCATACCTACAACCCTGTGAAGGCATCCAGGGAATTGGGGTTGGAGCAGGGTAGGTACTGCATGGCTGAAGTATGCCCAGGCACGTGGCAGTGGTGGCAACTCCCTCCAGAACATGAAGGAAGCATGGAAGCCTCCCAGTACCTGAAATAAACCTACAAGAAAGATGGAGATAGACTTTTTAAAGAGTATGTAGTGACAGGACAAAAGTGAGTGGCTTTAAACTGAAACAAAGTAGGTTTAGATTGGATATTAAGAAGAAATTTTTACTGTTATGGTGGCTGGGCATGGGGACAAGTTGCTCTGAGAAGCTGTGGCTGCCCCATCCCTGGAAGTATTCAAGGCCAGGTTGGGTGGAGCTCAGAGCCCCACCCAACCTGGCCTTGAATACTTCCAGGGATGGGGCAGCCATCCTTAAAAATTTCTTCTTAATATCCAATCTAAACCTACTTTGGTCTAGTGTAAGGTGTCCCTACCCATGGCAGGGGGTTTGGAACTGGGTGGTCTTTGAGGTTCCTTTCACCCCAAACCATTCTATGATTCTATGTAAAGGGAAGATGCAAACTCCACAGCTGAATTTTTTAACGTGCTGTGAACAGCTGGAAGGCTTACATGGTTCAAGTCAGATAATGTGGGCCCAGGACTTAAGGTTGGATGGTGCTTCTTAAAAAATTGCTTGTTATAATAGAAAACCATGAGTTTCAAAGAATTCATCTTATTTCAGACTAAAAGACACTGGAAGCTGCAGGTGGACAACAAGTTCAAGAAGTGATTAAACTGGGGTCTGCCCACCAACTCTGTTCACAGATGAGTCTTTCAGAACAGCACAAGTATCTCTGCTGCTAGCACGTTTAGAAGTACAGAAGAACAGTCTTGTTATTATAGACTCGGTCACTAGAAAGAGTTGCCAGATGCCAAGGAAGTCACGAGAAAAAGACTGTTTGATGGCTGTTAGGGGGCTAAGGGTCATTATGGAGAACATACTGGGCTAGAAGAATTTTCAGCCTGAACCAATACGGCTTTTCTCCCTCCTTATGTTATATTCTTACTGCAGCACTGGTTGATGACTCTATCTTATCACTTGTAAGGGTTGAGATCAGCTACCACGTACTTCCTATATGAAATCATCAAGTTCCAGGTGTCCCAGTATTTTCCCACTTGTATCAGCTGAGGCTAATCTCACCTTCTACTTTCTATGTGTCTACCCTGGAAATCAATAGCAAACAGCCACCACACTATGATTATCTACTACACTACTTATCCAAGACAAAGCAAAGCTATCTACAGACTTGAACACCGTCAGGATCAGGGAAAGATCTGGACCCAGTTATAGTCCATGTTTCTGTATTGCTTTCGTGTGGCTAGGTTTTGGTAGAGTGGGGGACTGTAAGAGTGGTTTCTGTGAGAAACTGACAAAAGCTTCCCCAGTGTCTGACAGAGTCAATGCCAGGTGGACACAGATTGGACCTGCCACTGGCAAATGCTAAGCACATCAAAGAAGATAATAACACTTCATTAACATACTGAAAAATTAACTTATTTAAGAAGGAAAAAAAGTCATTGTGCAGGTGTAATTGCTCTCACAAAAGAGCAGAGTGAAAATATGTGAGAGTAACAGCCCTGCAGACACCAAGGTCTGAAGACAGAAGGAGGGACAAGAGATGTTCCAGCCTCCAGAGCTGAGGTTCCACTTCAGCCACTGGTGCAGATCCTGGTGAGGCAGCTCCATGCCTCATGCAGCTCTGCAGTCCATGGAGGTCCCTGGGGATGCAGGATCCACCTTTAGCCCATGGAGGAGAATGCACACTGGAGCCTTAGGGGAAGCTGTGACCCTGTGAGAGGCCCGTGTTGAAGCATGGTCCCAGCAGGGACCTGCCCACCCGTGGACAGAGGAGCCCACACTGAAGCAGGTTTCCTGGAAGAACTTGTGGTCCTGCGTGGAACCCACGCTGGAGCAGGTTGTGCCTGAAGGACTGTGTACTATGCAAAAGGACCCACACTGGAGTAGCTCCTGAGGAACTGTAGGCCATGGGAAGGACTCGGGCTGAAGAAGTTCATGGAGAATTGTCTGCCATGGGAGGGACCCCACACTGGAGCAGGGAAGGACTCCTCTCCCTAAGCAGTGGCCGGAACAACATGTGATGAACTGAACATAACCTCCACTCCCTGTCTCCCTGCACCGCTGCAGAGAGGAGGCAGCACCCAGGAAGAAGAGAGAGAGGTGGGGACAAGGTGTTTTTTTTAAGATTTGTTTCATATTTCATTATTCTGTTCTGATTTTTTATTGGTTGTAAATTCTAGTAATTTCCCCACGTCAAATCTGGTTTGCCCATGACAGTATTCAGTGAGTTATCTCTCCCTGTCCTTTACTCATGAGCCTTTTGTTATATTTTCTCTCCACTATCCAGTTGTGGAAGGAACTGACAGAGCATCTTTGAGGCCACAGCCAAATTTCAGCAGTTTGAAGAGACTTTGTAAAGTGAGAGAATTAGGGAAGGGAAATAGATATTTTTGCTGTTCACCGTGTTTGGTTTTATACTTTCTGTTGGACAGTGCCAACATTGCCAGCCCCAAGCTCACAGCCTCAGTTGGGAGCCAAGTCCCAAGAAATCATGACATCAATTTCAATGTGCTAAAGCATTTAGTTTGGGCTTTTTAACACCATCTCTTAGACTGAGCATACGGCTGCTGATTTCTGAGTCTCTGAGTGCAAGAAAGTGCATTCCCCAGTAGAGAAGTTTATTGTGGGGTAAACAAAAATTTTCACCAAAAATCTTTGTATGTTTTTAAACATCAGATGAGGTTCCTAACTAATGCTTTGCAGATAGGTCCTAGGCTGCTAGAAAAGCATTTGGTCATTACACAAAATTTGTGTTACATCTTTAACAGGTGAAAACATCCTTTGTTTTGTAGGTAAGTTACTTGTCTCTACAAGACTACAAATACTTCAATATATTAACAATGGGGGAAAAGACACAAAACTTCTTTATGATATAATGTTTCACCAGAGCCCATTTATGTTCCTTTTTTTATTAAATGCCAGGCTGGGAAGTTAAGGTGAGACTGGGTACTGATGGCTTCCCAGGTGAAAAGATCAAGACACACTTGCCTACAGAACAGGCTGAGTTTTCTTTGTGTGCTGCTCTTTTCTTATGCTTATGAAGCCTGAGTATGTTAAAAGCTGAAAACTAGCAATGTAAATTTCCTAAATGCCTTTAGAAAACCAAGAACTCAGCCACTGCCAAGAGAAACATGACTTCCTGAAACTGGACAGCATTGCTTGGGTTTCCTTTGAAGAAAAAAAAAAAAAAAGAAAAGGAGGAAAAAAAGTAGAGTGAGCCAAATGCCTGAAATATGTAAGACAGAACGATACAGGAGTTAAGGGGAAGTTACATAGGAAGCAAAGCAAAGCCCAAAATAAAGAGCAGGAATGGAAAACTAAAAATAACAAACAGGAAAGTGTGACACAGCTGCAAGGGCTCTGGTGCATTCTCCCCCAGCATTGTACCTTTTTTTCAGGAACATACTAATAGTGTGTTTGGATTTCAATGGCATTCCAAACCATTATTTGTTCTTCAAAAATAGATATTTCTCTTGTGAGGAAGAAAGATATTTTCAAGTAATGTTCATAGGATTTCAGTTGTTCCTTTAAATCAACTTTATTTAGGCTCAATTTTTGCAGAGCAGAAAAACTGCATCAATTATGTAATTTTTAAAAAAATTAATCTGTGTCTCCTTAGAATAGTGAAGATAAGCTCATGCATAATCAGCTGTTGCCCTTAATTTCAGTTGAGTTTTCACTTGATAGCTTTCAAAAGTAGGAAGGGAGCAAGCACATGAATCTGAGGCGTAACCACTTTGGAAGCACAGTGAATGGAAGGGGACTAGGGAGGATTAGGAGCACCATGTACTACTAAAGTGAAGGAAACCTTTGTCCTTTTCTTCATCCAAACACACGTTTGTTTGTTTACACAGAGCATTTTGCAGGACCAGGAAGGCAGCTCAGGGGCCATGGGGCTGCCAGGACTGTGGCGGGATCCCTGCTGGTGCCTGCAGAAAAGTCAGGCTCTCTGGGCGTGGGTGCCACACAACCACCCAACCCGGACTGAGGTACTCAGCACATGTACAGGGGACACTGGCAGCTGCTGCAAAGAGAGGAGAAGGAAGGAATACTTCAGCTTTTGGATATCTTGCTATTTTAACACCCATTTGATTGCTACACTCACCCATCCTGAGATAACTAAGCCAAGTAGTTTAGTTGTACGCAGTCTCTGTCTACCAAGAAAATAGATGGTGCCACTTCTGGAAGAGAAAAGAAGCCTGAACACACCAGTTTGTCAGCCCCAGCTTCCTTGGGACTGAGGACACACACATTAAAATGGGCCAAAGTAAAGATCATGATGTCTGTGAAGTTATCTGTCCAATTTGTGAAATTCCTATTTTTGGCAGACACAACAAGAACAGGAAATATTTACCAATTTTGCAGGTGTCAGGAAACATTTTCAAAGTGCTGCTGTGACCTGAAAGTCCACTTAAATAGATAGCAAGCATGTACAGAGGTGATAATAAATATATTTTAATTAAAAATATATACTTTGATGTGTTTGCTCCAATATCTGTGTCCCAGCAGGTCAGAGCAAATTAATTTTTTTTCCTAGCAAATTCATATTGTTAATCACATTATAGTGATTAGGCAGTGATAAATTTCACAATACTGGTGTGAATGTTTTATATAATGAAATTTTTCATTAGAGTACATTAAAGATGTTTCTCCCAGCTGATGTTGATAAGGCTGTTTTTCATTAGAAGTTGATCTACACTGGAAATATATTTCTTGCATATTATTTGAATTGTGGGTGAAACACATCTGAATATATTTCAGGCTTCTCTATTCTGTGTATTTCAGACACTGCTCTAAAACATTTGATTAAATATTGTTTGAACTGTAATGGTGTCTGCAACACCCTATAATATAGACTATAATACAACCTGCATGAAAGCACAGTTCTTATCAGTGTCATCGCACATAGATAAAAAATGAGAGTCATTGCATATATTACATAACTTACAGTAGCTGAGAAAGTAACAGCTACCTTCCAGAGACAAGGCCTATTTGCCAAACATGTTCATACTGTACATAATATATGACCCCACTAAAAACAAATTAAATACTAGATGACAGGACCACATTCTGTGATGAATCATTCCACAGCTTTTACTTCAGGAGTAGTAGTGGATTTGGCAGTGTCTAGCTAACAGCTAAACGATCTTAAGGTTCTTTTCCAGCCTAAACAGTTCTACTATTCTATGGCTCTATGATCATTTGCATTATTACTTACCCTGGTGTAGTCCCATTGTCGTTGGTAGCAACAATGTTTCAATGCATAAAGGATAAAATAAAAGGAAATTAAATACTGTAATTTCATCCTGAAATCTATTCTGTATGCAACAAACTATCACTGAAGCAGCTGAAGAGATGCAAAAGCATTTTATGAGTTTGATGAAAAAGAGTAAAAATAATCCAAAAATGTTTTCAAGGCATGCCTCTCCATCTCCTCCTTTCTCCTGACTTGCCATTGTGGATTCACAGGTTATTCCTTTATGATAAATGAAAGAGTATCAAGGAGCTGCAGGCTCTGCTCCAGAGCTAAATAGTCCCTGGCAAGGTGATGGCCAGGCCAACAAGAAAAGACAACTTTCAAATCCTTCCTGTACTGGGATTTGCCAAAGAGTGGCTGTTCCAAGTAAGCAGCTAGGATCCAGCCACCTTGTTTTGAAGATGAAGGTGGTTGGAATGTGGACACAAATCATTCTGTACACAGGACACCACTCATTTTCTGCAATCACAAACAGATGAAACAGATGCAGACATCGTGAAACTGTTTCTGTGGATTTGAGAGCAAAAGTGTACCTAATCTGCATGCACCATGGCTGTACCATCACCAGCAAGCTTACTCTGTCATTAAAAGATAGACACAACAGACAGTGATGCTTTCAGTTGTTTGTTTTTTTATTGAACAATAATAATATCACACTCTTTAAAACCAAATGACTTAATAGATTTACATTCACAAACTCATAATGTCATTTGTGACACTGTTGCAAAATATTAATAATGTATGCAGTATTTACTGTGTTCTTTGAATATTTCTCATCAGTCTGCTGGAAGACTGTGGGTTTGATCCTGCTTTCACTGAAATCAAGAAAAAGAATTGCTTTTGACATCAGTAGATTAGAATCAATTCAACTGCTACAAATAGCCCAAGATAACATTAGTCCCTCTCAGACCTTAATATTCAATACAGGTTAAAATGTGGTATTATGCTAGTTTGAGTCTATGTTTGTATGTCTCCAATTATCATGGCAAAAGAACCTGTGCTTTCATCCTGACACTTGGATGTCTACAGCTGTCATCATCCTCTTGTTGCAGATCAGCATGATTCATGCCTGCTTTCCCAGGTGAAAGCATCCTGTTTCACAGATGTTGACTTTGGATCTCTTTAAGGGCATCAGCGTTTCTGTTGTTCACGGCTTTAAAGTACGCTTGCAGATCCTGAACTAAACTCTGGCTGCTGTACTGTGTGTTCCTTCTTCCACCGCAGTCATTGTCAAAGCTCAGGCTGATTTCAAAGGAAATGTTAAAATCAAGACACACTTCCACTGAGAGTGCTCTGTGTTACAAGGCTGTTCCTAAATTCATGGCGTCCAGGTTCACTCTGACACAGC
>WAAG01047576.1:0-20536 GCA_013390105.1 Tichodroma muraria | reverse complement strand
CACTGCAAGCAAAATGCAATATTATTAAATTATATAAAAAACAATCTGAAAAGCAAAGACTAAACTTAGGCAAGTAAAGCTACCCAAGGCTTATTTTATTTTCTGATTTTTCTACTGCACTTTTAATCTCTCACTAAATACAATACTACTTCTTTTTCCCAGCCTTTCTGCACTTCATTTTTCATGTAACTCAACACAGGTTGTTAATGCATATTTGTCTTATAGTAAGACAAATTTTCTTTGTTTTTCTTACTTTATTTTCTTCATTTTCTTATGAAGCACAGAGAAAATGGGAGGAAAGGGGCACAAGGTATGGAAAACTATACATCACTTTTATTAAATTGACTCTAAATTGACTGAAGAATTTACTGTACTCTGCTTGAACATAATAGAACTACATCTCATTCTTGAATTAGGAAAGAATAGATAAGAAGTTAACAAGAATTAGGCAGCTGCTTTGGAAAGAAAGGAGGAATGAGAAAAATATATGAAGAAATAAGGAAACAGAGGTATAGTAGATTGACTGTTAAAGGCACTGATTTATAGGGGTGTCCAAGCAACAGTAAGAAAGTAGAAAATTTATAATAATTTTAATAACATTATCTGAGGTCAATAAAAAGGGCATTCAGTGAGGCAAATTACAAAGGGCAGTTAGAAAGTTGGTGGAAAAAAACTTCTTCCATGTGAGCAGTGGACAGGTCACAGCTGACATGCCAGTGATCAAAAACAACAAAAGGGAGGATTCCCCAAAGACAGACTAAGAATGATGCAAAAAGCACTGAGGATTAATCAATAAACACAAGATGCTTGATAATCAGTTCCTTCAAACAGAAATAAATGAAATATTCAGATCAGATCTCAGTGTTTTGTACGAACATGAATAATAAAGGCAAAAGTCATCAAGTCAGCAAACAGCTGGTTTACACACGACCCAGTAAAGAGTAAGGCACCTTTGTACAGTTACTGCACATACCCCTAAAGCATCAATAACCATCAGCACATGAGCTGAATTCTGTTAAAATTCAGAAAGCTGGAACCCAGTTTTCCTATTTTATAATAATATACTTTTTGTATATTTCATTCCCCATGATTTGAAAACCTGTGGAACTTACTCTTAGAGTACATTCACTTTTATGCCAATGGTTGGCTGCTCATAACAAACAGAAGATTTATTTCTTTGCTCTCAAATGAACTTACTCTTTTAATCAAACACTGCATTACAAAAGTGTTTATTATTTTATTTTTGTTTTCTTGAAAATACAGTAGTAATTACCTTTAATCTCAAACAGCAAAGGACACATGAGAAAGTAAGAAAAGAAATGTACAAGTATAATAGGGTAAAACACAGGTATAAACAAGAATTATGCAGCAGGGCAAATGACACAATTCCAAACAATTTATAAGGATTTTTTGTTTGATTGGGTTTGTTTTGCTTTCAATTATAGCACAGTTTGCCTTCAGAAAGAAAAGGAGCATCCAGCACCTTGCCATCCTGGCAGAGGGCAAAACTGCACATGAAATTATTTCCTTCACCCATTACCCAAAATACTTTATGCTGAAATCTCCATGGATTGCTACTTCTAGGCTGTAAATTCTTAGAAGAGAGAGCCACACAAGCTGGTGTAGACTATAAATCATGCTTTGATTTTTAGATTTTAACCTCAAAATCAGCAGGGGTTTTGTCACTGCCTTCAAAGGATGCAAAGTGAAACACTTTAAAGGGAATGACCTAAGATTATTGGGAAATGACATAAATGAGCTATCTTGGAAAAAAATAATTAGCAATTATGCATAGCACACCAAGACTAATTTGCTTAACATCTCCCAAATGCTCCTGTTACGGTTGGTGTTAACAGGACACTATGCATTTATCCATTTCTCACTATCTTTGTCATTTCAAAACCACTTTTCCTTATCATTACCAACATATTTCTGCCACATTTGAGGACAACATAGCAGTACATAATGCTGATTTGACTAGAGAAATTGGTGGGATTTTTTTTTCACCAAATCTAGGTCCAACCTTTTATTGCTTTCACTGAAATCAAGCTGATAGGCACCTTTTATTATCAATCCTTTTGGATATTCCATCTATGTAAATAAAACATTTTTTTAGATTTATTGAATTAAGTTCTGTATTTTTGAAAGAGAAAAATAATTATATCTGCTAAAAAATATCAGTATTTTCTAAGTATAATTATAGTGTCTGAATGTAGCACACATTCAGAGTATTTGCTAAGGACAGTTTTGTATTAGAATGCATTCAATCATCAGAAGCAAATTTCAAAAATTGACTTTAAATACATGAAAACAGCTATAAAGGCTTAGCACACATACATACCAACAATAAGATGGAAATTTCAAATGCTTTGTGACATTAACATTTTTTTATTGTGAGTTTCTGATTTTTTTCTCTCCTTTTGATTTGAACACCCTACACAATACAGAAGATGAGTTATAGACAATTTTCTGAGGTTCAATCTAAAATGCACAACCACATTTAGAACACTTCAAAATTGGCATAGGTAAAGAGTGAGTTAATAGGGTCTTTCAAAGACTAACTAAGGAGATCATATAATCTATAGAAAAGATGATAGAAAATATGATTCAGTAGATACAGATTATTTTACAGTGAGCCTGGGGGTGACAAGGCAGGTGAGAAGACTTTCTTCACTGCATTAAGGTGCTGATGATGGGTATATGAAAGACAGATGAAAAATATATACCCCAAAGAATTATGAACTAATTGTGACTGTGACCCCAGCAGACATTAAAAAAACCAAACCAAAACAAAACAAAAAAAAACCTAAAAGTTGGTGCAATCTCGTGAATGCAATCTGAGACATTAGGCAAAAAAGTCGTGCCCTTAACAATGCAGCTCAGAAAATCTGCAGCAAATGAACTGGATAGAAGAAGGAGGGGTTTCAGATTTCAACTTTTTTGAGAAAAGAATAAACAGCTAATTTTTCTTTTCCTAGTGTTGCTCTTTCTTGTTGTTTCCTCTTTTTTTGGTATAAATATTTGAAACCATAACCTATTTTGCATGTTATATTTCCCATTTACAATTATCTGAAACTAAAAGCAAGTTAAAGGTAGTTTGCCACCATCAAAGAACTTCAGATTAGTCAGCACGATTAGGATTCAACACAGGAGGCAAACGGTCTCTGCTGCGAGCATCTAAGTTGCCACCACAGGCAAGCACTCCACCACAAGCCATCATGGGTACCTCACATTCTTCCTCAGAGGAGCTGCAGCCCCTGGCTGCCCAGTGATCCTCCAACTGAGAGCCCTGCAGCTCCCCAAGATGCTCTCTGACATATTGCAAACAATAACAATGAGTGGGAAAAGACCAAGGAGTTCAAAAATGTTTTCCTTGAAACAGATGCGTGAAAGGAGCAAGGTGCAAACAGGTTGTCTCAGCTATTAAACAAAGAGATCCTACTACTCTTCTCCAACAAATAAGTCAATGATAAATAGCTGGAAGCTACCACCTTCTTCACAGACCTTTTTCTTTCTCTTGATTTTCCCCACACTACACAGCGGAAAAAGAAATGCTTTTCTCCCCAAATACGGCTTTTTAAAGCCCAGCTTTTAAACGGCCAATGTTGAAGTTTTTAGCTATTCTCTGATTTGAGACAGTTTGTATTGTACTCCTCTGGCTTTCTTTCATATGAACATGTCCTGGAGATTTGACAATTTTTTTTTCCTCTTTTATTAGCAGGATACCAAGAAATGGTGATAGAGGAGAATTCTGGCAGCAGTGAGGATGACTATCAGAGAAGTGAAGGCAAGAAAATGAACGGGCACTCAAGGTACACTGCTTCCAGTCCTCCTGGTGAGTCAGCCACTCGGTCACAATGGAAAAGAAAGGCAAATTTGCAGCTGTTTGCTCTGCAACCCCACCAGCTGCTCCAAACACATCAAGGGGAGAGAAACCAGAGAGAAGGGTGAGCAGCTGCTGTCAGCTGTAGGGCTCTCACAAGAGCATCCATCAGTCCAGCTCCAGTTGGCATCCCTGCGACACAATCTGGAGAGCTGCCCCAGGACTGCAGCGTCAGAGCCCTCAGGTGCTGGCTCAGCCCACACACAGGCTCTCCTCACACAGCAGCAGCACAGCGAGGGCAGGCAGGGAGGTACTACAGAGATCTGGAGGTTCACGGCTCACGGTGCAGCTCTGTGTATTGCAGACAGGGGATAGCTTATCAGTCCTTGACAATGATGTTTGATGGGAATTTGATGAAAGACAGAGGAGTAGACACCTGTCCCTACCAGACACCTCCTAGGGCAATGGGAGGCTGGAACATAGGAATAGGCAAGACTGAGTGACTGTGAAAGGCCTTGGTGGATAAGGAGGGGCAGAGTTGTGCCTGATTGAAATGAGATCAGAGCTGGACAGCACAGCAATGCCACAGCTGGGCAGCTGCAGCCGCAGTGTCTGTCCTGACTGAAAAACTTTTTTTTCTCTCCAGTGAAAATCTGGGGTAGAGGAGATCAGAGGTTTGACAGCAGAAAGGTAAAGAAAATGCTGCTTTGACATGCATTAGCCTGAGACCAAGTCTTTGACTTTGCATGATATTGCCATACATGTTAATAGCATTTTCTTGTCCAAGCTTCATTTTCCAAAACATCTCTTAAGAAGTCTTCTAGAATCCCTGACCTTGATGTCCGCACTCTGATCTTTCAGTAGTTTGGTGCCACTGAGTTTTAGTTTTATTTGCATTCTAGTATTCCTCCTAGCCAAAGATGAAGCCAGCTCTTCACTGGTAAGGAACACAACACTCCTGCTTAGTTGTTTTGGCTGCTCGCTCACTCTGTGGCTATCTACCAAGGTAATTCATGGAATACTCCTGCAGATTAGAATGTTAAGTTAATAACAAGCTCTTCTAAAAATGAGCACCTCTATAGTACATTTCCTGAATCTCTTTGCCCTTTTTATAAATAGTCACACACATCAATTACAAGGAAACTTAAAACCTGAGGACAAAATCTCTTGTGTAACTTGCTAAAACAGTAGGTTTGTTGTGTAGAGAGGATTTGCTGGCAAATACACACAGGCTACTGTTTGAATAGCTAATGCCATGGTCCATCTACTGCTCTTGGATGACCCAATTGTACTTATTTCCCTGTAGGAGCACCACAAAGAGGATCAGTGTTCATCTTTATAGAAGTATGAAGTATTCAAGAAGAAATCGGTGTAGGAGCTAGACTATATTCCTTTCAGTTTCTGTTTAGATCTACATCTGAAAGGAATAGTAACCCATCAAGGAAGACAATTTAACTATGACAATACTGAAGTTTTGAAAGGCAGCACAAAGACTCTCTAACTCTCTATGGTATTGGAGCTTCTCTGTTGATAAACTAGGTAAGGAAGCTTAATTTTTTTCAGTTGATCTATGATATTTAACTATACCTGAGAGATGAAGGACAGATATTTCACAAATAAGATTTACGTATCAAGGGTTGGCTTTGCAACACAAATGACTGACACCAAAGTTTTACATGAAAATGGTATTAAGGTGTATGTTCATATGGAGATTTCAAGAAGAGTACTGAAGAACTAAATCACATTTTACAGGGATCAAATATTATCACCAGAATATTATTTTCAAGAAGCTGAAAGCAAAAAACAAAAAATAATAGAGAGCTGCTTATAGAATACATAGTATTGGTAATCACAGAAATTAATATAAAAATCATAAACAATGGAAAGGTGTACCAAAAAAAATTGTGATGCTGCTAATCCACTGACAGCCTCTCCTGAATTAGCCACACGACTGGAAAAAAAGATAATTGTTGCCCTGAATTTAAGTGGAATTTTAATTATTATTTGTCTCCTTCACCATGATTGGTATTTTTCATTTCATGGATATGATCTGATGCACAGAAAAAGCATACTGGGCTTGAAACATTTGGAGGTATAATCTTTCTCACCCCTTCTCTGAAACGTACACCTCTCTACATGGGTATGTGTCTTCCACAGAACTTATGATGAAATTGTTTGCTTCTATCCTTAAGGAACAATATAAATGTTTAGGGGAATTTTACTGATGTGGGGATCGTACTGGGTGTTGTTCCACTACAGTCCCTCTGCCTTGCCTGTCAACAACACACATGCAGTCGAGTATCTGCAGCCTCCAAAGAGCAAGGGAGGATTAGTTTTGTTGTCATGCTGCCAGAGCTTCAGCTGAACTGCCAAACCGACGGACTTTAAAGTGTGACACAGTGTTGCAACGCACCCCATCCAGATGTCCCAAGAGCCTGCTGAATTCAGAGCCCCATCAGAGAGTATTACATCCCTGCCCTGAAGTACAGCACCACAACCTCCCCTCTGATTCCACACATAGGTGCTCTGGCTACACCCAGGCAAGGGAGCAGCCACCCCAGTGGCCAGCCCATCCCGTCCCTCATGTTTCAGACTAAAAGGCTATATAAAAAGTCACCTGAGATATATGAACAACTGTGCATAAAGATGAGGCACCAGATGAATGCATCTTCAAGTCCTTTAACCTGTTTGACCACAAAGGAAGAACACAGACCAATAAAAAGTTATTTACTTCTGCATAGAGAAAACTGCTGTGAGCTGAGTACAGCTTCTCCTGGCACAGGTATGAACACTTGAAGCAATATGAGAAATGTTGTCAGTGGGAATATCTCACTCCACAATAACCTTGGCACAGAACATGAAAATCATAAGTACAAGGACACTATCCGTACATTTACAGAAAAATCGGGTTCCAATAGTATCTTTGGAATCTCTCTATCTTATACTACCCAATAGTATCTTTTCAGTAATATCTTTGAATCTCTGAAAAACGTGAGCAGTTCTAGAGAAGCTTTAATTCTCTGAAAATGTACAGGTTTGTTAAACACCCGAGTGTTCTTAAGCAAATCTCTTACGTATAAAATCAAAGAAAAAACCTGTAAATTTCGTAACTTGGGTTTCTAACTTTATTTTTATTATTTTAAAATCAATAAAAATAATTTCCTATTACTAAAGTAATCTTATGAGTCCAGTATATGATCTGTTCCTATAAAATATACAAACAGCTCTGACAGTGGATTACCACAGTCACTTATCACTTATTTGCCACAAATCTAAAATTCTAGGTATGTTATACCCATTGCTGAAAAAATTAAAAAAATTTAAAACATAGTGTTCCAATTATTTGGAATTCTTTATTTATTATATTATTATTTAAAAACTATTATTATTTATTTATTATAATATTTATTATTTATAATTCTATTTTTTACAGAAAGCACCAGGCATGACTCCAGCTGGTACCAGAAGCAATACTGCTTCAGTTTATTTGACAGGCTCAGCTCTGCCCTTCAAGTGTCCTCAGCCTGCTTTGTATGTTCTTAAACGTAAGAGCTGAAGCCACCTCCTTCCCGAAACAACACTCTTTCATTCAGCATCCCCTGCTTATTTGTCACATGTTTAGCTCCCTTCAATTCACAAAGACTGGGAGAAAAACACAAACCACCATAAAAACCAGTACATTTGCATTTCATTTCTTTTCACCTAGTGTCTGACTTTGCCAATATCTTTAAACGTGCATAAATTAATTTGCTTTCATGAATTATTGTTGTTTACAGTGTTGAGGAAGAATGTTTTATCTGATGGGATAGAAGTCATTACCACACGAACAAAGGAAATGTTCATAACCTAAAGGAAAGGGCAAAGATGTCAGAGAGAGAATTTTCTACCTGACTAGTAGATTATTAACAACCCATTATAAGAATCATGAATGGTGCCCAGAGAGCATAAGGAGAGATCTAAGAAAGAAAGAAAGATGTGCAAAATTCTAAGAATAAAGGAGAAAAAAGCATATGAGTGAAAAATTGCTTTTAATACACCATCAAAACTGTGGGATCAGGCCATTAAAGAGAAAGAGATATGTCTGCAAAGACTAGGAAGAGACCTTCAGGAAAGAGAAGGCTTTTGAGTAATCCTGCCTATAGAGGGTCCATGTGTTGGGAAAAGATTCTCTACCTCAGATCATTAAACTCAGACTTTTTAGGATGCCATTTTTGTAGAAGTGAAGGAGTTATTTTTAGTTTGTTCTGTATAAGACAATCTTATTATTAAAATATGCAATAACAGCAAAAAAATTAAAGAAAAGATCATACACTGAAAATACATGGGAAATTATTTCATTTAGAGTATATTATCTTGGAATGTATGCCTGGAATTGTTATGTACAGTAGACTGGAGACAGGATAATATTAAATCCAAAAAGTCATAGCAGCAGACATAAGGCAAGAATGCTAACATACTGCTGAGGGGATTAGGTAGAGCCCGTATTACATATAAAATCTTGAGAAGTTTCTTTACAGATTAAATTAATCCTCACTATTTGCTCTTATAAAAAGAGTTTCTTATTTATTTGATTGGTTTTTAAATCAAGATATTTTTACAGCCAAAGAATTACAAAGGAATGTATATTTAAGAATGGCCTTATTGTGTTCTAGTGTGAAATTCCCACAGATATAATGAGATCTGGGGGTGTGAGGGCAGCAAGGTCAGGCTGTGTAATCAAAAGGACAGAGATATCACCAGGACACCAGCTGTGCAGTGTACAAATTATATTAGATAATTGGTCTTAAAGTGAAAACATTTAACTTTTTGGTAAAACAAACAGCAGCTCCTACAACATAACCTTGTGACTTATTGAATTTTTAAATAGACATTTAGTTTTAAAACATAATTACTAAAAGCCAGAATCAGTGTCAAATAAAGTGTTGTGAGAATGTTTCCCCTGACTAGTGGGTGTTACATCCAGTGCAAGGTTTCTCAAGTGTCTTACTGAAGACAGTTCCACTCCTAATATATTATGCAAGCTTAGCAAGCACAGATACTGTCATTATGGATATGTAAAATTAAAAGTTATGTTAAGATCAGGGTGCTGAGATCTAACACAGTATAGAAGGGCTAAAGGTTATGGGGAAAGACACAACTTGTTATGGGAAACTGCTATCTAAGTAGGTAGGTAAAATTTCCTGAGATGGAGAACCTACTCATCTTGGTCTGAGAACACAGAGATCTATGGGGTTAGAACAAAAATTTGGTCTCCAGATCTGTACAGGACATGACCTTGACACATCATGGAACAGACTATGTGTATCCACAGCAGTTACACTCTTCCTCTTGGTACACTTGATACAGGTGACAGCCACCTGAAGCACATGATATCACCTTTCCAGACCATGTGAGTCTCTGAAAATGACACCTAAAATGTGTTTTACACCCAGGATGTAAGACGGTGATGAGGAGCTGGCTTGGTTACTGTCTGGATGTCATCTTGCAGTGGCATTTAGTACTTTTTTCTTCAAGTCCTTTACCATCACCTTTCCTGACCAGTAACACTGTCTCAGTAAGGGAGATAGAAATGATCATGCTAAATCATAGAAAATGTGTCCCTAAAAGTGTTAAAACCTCAAAAGGAAGACCAAAGTCCTCATTTTACCAAGAAAATGAAAATGTGCATCCTGGACCCTGTGGTGATTGGTGATGGTAGCTGTGACATATTTAATGTATTTGGCCTCCTGGTACCTACCCTAAGCCATAGCTGTCTTCAGTTCTGGGATTCTGTGCACCAGGCAAATCCAGCAAATGAGACAGCACCAGCAAAGTCTGGTAGAGGAAATCCATTCTTAGGACAGTGGGAGACTGATGCTGCTAAAATCTGAAATACCACAGGAAGAAGATGGAACAGGGACTAGGAGTGTGCTTTTGCTCTTGAAAGCCTGAGACTTGCCAAACCAGTAAGAGCTGCTGCACTAGGTTTAAGTATTTCTGGCAGGGTGTTCTGAAGGTTACTTCAGCATTCCCAAGACCACCCAAAACTGTCTTAGAAGACTGAAGCTGTTGGCAGGTGGGCTCATACAAAGATGTTTCCCTGAGCAAGGTCAGTAAACAAGGGCAACAAAGATATGGATAGAAACAGCGTAGAGGGAATTTACAGCATTTGGTCAGTTTTCCAAGGTGCATGTCACATGCTTTTCTCTAAGTCTGACAGGAAGACCTTCAGCACAAGCTTTTTCATGCCACTATGCTGCTCAGAAAATTGAAATTAAAAAAATAAATCCAAGAGGAATATGCTCAGTCACAGTTAAAGAAGTACTGCAGAGATTTCAGGATGCACACAAGCAAACCATTGAAAAAAACCTAAAAAAACATATAACAAAGTAAAACAGTAATGTTCTGTTTTAAAGTAGTTTTAAAGTAAACCAATTTTAAAGTAGTTTATAAACTAGTTTATGAAACTGTACATTCAAATCTTTGTTGGCAATGTTGGCAAGAAAGTAATTCTTGATCCTGGTAAGACTTGTATGTGGTCTGAAGGACAGCAAGAAATTATTTCAAGTGAATATAAAAATTAAGACAGAAACAATGTCTATATAAATAGACATTCTGTATAAAACATTAACAAAAAAAGTACCCAAAACCCTGATTCCTCATTACAAAGTATACATAAGGTAAAGATTAAGGAGGAACTAAGAATGGATTTAAATATAGCTGCCAAAACAAATTATAATTATAATGTCTGAATGTTAATCTCTCTGGCATAGCAAAGACTTGCTCACTGAAACAAGCATTTTCATTGTCAAATATTGATCACTGATGTCATCTTTCTGGAGTTTATTTAAAACATGTTGCCAATCACGTTCTTTTGCAGCAGCAAAAGTTTTAGTTAAATGTCAGTTGGGGTTTTTCCCCCTGGCAATCAACAAAATCCATTTCCAACATCCATTCTGGCAAATCATCACAGCACCACTAAGCATCAGATATGGTTTGCTTTTGAGCTAGAAACCACCTCTATAAAGACAATTTCACAAAAGGAAACTATCAGTCCCTGTCACTCTCATATTTGGGCAAATCCCAAAGTTGCTAGACTACTACATCACCTATAAAACTTTATTAGCACTTATGAAAACAAACAAATTAAAAAACCCATGTCTATGGCTTTCCTGAAATTCTTGTCTTGGAGACTGTTTATACAGTCTAGAGGTTTATACAACTTGAGGTGTGACCTATAACTTCAAATAGAAATAGTTTTATGTCTTAGAAAAAAAGTGTGTGTGTGTGTGTGCATGTGTATAACACTATAAATACACAGAAGTAGGGGAAAAAATAGATATGAAAGTTAAATTAAGAAAACTGAGGGCTAGCTTTTGCACGAAAATTTAGGAAGATGTGTAAAATTTGAAATTAAAATTTGTAGGAAAGGTCAGTATTTTGATGAATGACACATCTGTACAGATAACATCAGACCCAGAGTTTACTTTCCGCCTAATTTCCAGACAGATCCAAAGAGAGTTTTTGAGACTGGCCTTTCCCTCGAGAACTGTAACTGATGGTCATTTAGCTATCCATTTTAGGAACAGGATGAAAAGGAGTCTGGTAGGGTTTGGGGTACAATGCCAATTCACAAAACCCAGAAAATTTAGTGGAAACTTCCATATATAAATTAACTTTTTTTTGGAAAGGATTTCAGGTTCCAATATAGATTTCCTGGTCAAAACACAACAAAACACCAGAGCAGACAACAGGGCAATGATCAATATATGACTTGGCTGCAAGAGGGGCAGGTCCTATCAAAAGCCTGGCAGGTTTCCTGCCAGCTTGGCTGGTGACCTGAAATGGAACAAAGCCTGCAGTGTCTCCAGGCAGTCCTGCCATCTGGATTGCCTCCACATCATGAATCCTGAGGTCTCTAGGGACTGCAGTTCCAGGAAAACCCTCCCACAGAGGCATCTTGCAGGTCACTGTTTCAAGAATTCCCTGTGCTGGACAACGTGGCTCCCAAGACTGTTTGACTCCCACTAAAGATGACAATGAGCAAGTGGCCTGGGAGAATAAGACAAGGGCTGAGCCGAGAAACTTAGTCTTGGGTTGAAGCTGCCTACAGAAACTGAACAAATAATTTTATTTCCAAATATTGTTATCCCTTCTGTGGAAGGCTTGCTTCTGAAAGGTGTCTTTTTTTGAAGAAGAATTTTGTGGAAAATAAAAGTTCCAATGGATTATTCTAATTAAATCTAATTCAAGCTAAATATTGTATTAAGCATCCATATTGTATCCCTACCAGCATCACTGAATCACAAAATCACACAATATGCTGAGTTGGAGGAGTTCCTCAAGGATCCTCAAGTCTAACTCCTGGCTCTGCACAGCTACATCCCCAAGAATCTGCGCCATGTGCCCAAGAGCATTATCCAAACACTTCTTGAACTCTGTCAGGCTTGGAGCTGTGACCACTTCCCTGGGGAGCCTGCTCCAGTGCTCAAATAACCTCTGAGTGAAGAGCCTTTTTCTAATATCCGACCTAAATCTCCCCTGACACACTCCAGGCCGTTCCCTCGGGTTCTGTCACTGCTCGCCACAGAGCAGAGATCGGTGCCTGCCCCTCCTCTTCCCCTCACAAGGAAGCTGTCACTGCAGTGAGGTCTCCCCTCAGTCTCCCCCACGCTGAACAGACCGAGTGACCTCAGCCCATTCAGCTTCCCCTTCAGACCCTTCACCATCCTCATGGCCCTCCTCTGGACATTCTCCAGGAGTTCAATGCCTTTTTTATATCGTGGCACCCAGACCTGCCCCCAGCACTGGAGGTGAGGCCGCCCCAGCTCAGAGCAGAGCGGGACAATCCCCTCCCTTGCCCCCTGGCCATGCTGGGCCTGATGCCCCCAGGACAGGGCTGGCCCTCCTGGCTGCCAGGGCACTGCTGGCTCCTGTTCACCTTGCCATCAACCAGGACACCCAGGTCCCTTTCTGCAGCACTGCTTTCCAGCAGTGAAAAAATTCCATTGTGAAAAAGATGGAGGATCACAACAGAGTAGCAAAGAAATTCTATTTGTATGAATAATGCTTTTATTCTTCATGCAATGGAAGAAGAGGAAATTATGCCAAGACCAATATACAAATACAATTCAGAAAACTGTCTGACAATCAAATTCTTTCTTTTCACTACAGTTCACTAAAGCCTATCACTACCACCCCTCTTCCCATTTAGGGTACAAGCATCACATTCAAAGGCTCTTTCCCCAAGAAAGAGTCTTTTCTGTAGGATGACTGCAAAATGGATGTATCTTCATATTAACGTGGCTTGGGTTTCTCTCCTTTTTAAAATCTAGTGGTCATTTTTGTTAAAGTATCCCAAGCCCAGCTTTTTAGCTTTCATGTCTATCAAGGAAATAAAAAACTTTGGTAGTCACTTTGTGCTTTTAGAAGTTATCTCTGGCCTGCTGATTGTTCCTACTCTTTCCCATTACCTGGAAAGGATATTAAGTGTGTGAAAATCTATTCTCTTACTCAAAAATTCAAGTCTGTTCAAATTAGAAGATGACATGCCTATTTTCAGATTTATATCACCTTCAGACTCAAGTGAAATCACACATTCAAATGAAAATCACTGCAAAATCGGAGACAGGGTTTAACTGAAACTTGGGAGCATGCACATGCACTTCAGCAAGCTGCCTGAGGCCTTTTTTTCACACTGTATCCCATCAGATGCTTAAGCTTGCAGTCTGTTTGTACACCCATTGAAGTTTTATTTTCAGCTGGTAATGATGTCCTCACATACATGGGCCTCCAAAAGTATGTTCAAGGTTATAAATAGATCCTCCTGCTTTCAATGAAAGAATATTCAGAAAGAGCAAACAAAAAGTAGCAGAAGAACGAGAAAAATATACTCCACCACCACAAAAGTTGATTATTATTAAACATTGATAATCATATCCGTTTCAAATGGGGCCTCAAAAAGTGATCAAAGCCACAGTGTATGGAAGACTGCAAGCAGGGACGAGAGAGCAGTCTTTCACCCTGATGTGCTGGTGTCTGTGTCCAAAGACATGACAGTGTGCTAGATATAACCAAGTCCAAAGGGTAAAACAGTGAAACTAATCTGAACATAAAAATCTTAAACCACAGCACACCAGCTGCTTCCAACTGCTACATGCCCAAAATCAAATCAACTTTGGGCCTCTGCCTGTTTCGAAAAAATTAACCACCGTTTTTCACTTCTTCAGCTGGCAGACACCAAGTGTCAACTACTGCACAGCTATGAGGGTTTAGTACGTGGGATCCTCTGAACTGACGTGGTCATTGCCCCTTTTTAGCTCATTTTCTTTGCCAGGACCTGCTGCCAGCCTGCCAGAAGCTGGCTGTTTCATCCCTACTACAGAGCCAGTTGCCAAACAGCTGCCATGGCAAACAGCATTCAAAACTCTGCTGCCAGCAAGTCAACTATTCAAGTATTTTTAAAATGTGGGAGAGGTCATTTAAAACTGTGCATAATGCAGAACCACACACACTTATGTTTGCACTGGAATTGTCATGCTTCGGAGACGCTTGAAGGAACGTTAGGTCAGCAGGTATAACAAGTCATGTCATTTGCTTTGCTGACTTTAATTCTCATGCAGTGATAGATATTCCTTGTCAGATGGCTTACTAGCTATTTTCCATCTTGTGTTTTGGTAAATTGCGATGTAATTCTCAATCCACATTAATTCTATACCACAGTTAATTACAAATGAGTTAATCATGATGAAATCTTTACAGAGGTTCCTTTGGGTTACCTACTTAAGCTACTGTCAGCATTACACAGTCATCACACTCAAATTAAAGGATCATTATGGCATATATTGAATATTTGGCTTCACAGCAGGTAAATTCCTTTCAAAACATCTAGGATGCTGAGAAACAGTCTCTTTGATTCCCCTCTCCAAAACAGTACCAGCAGGAGAAAACCCAATGGTATTACCATATTAAAATATTCCTAGAATGACCTGCTTTATATTTACTTCTAGAGTGCTCTTGAGACTGCTTCCTATTTCACATCAGTGCCCAGTAATAATATGATCACTTGGTACCCAGTAATCATATCACTCTTACACTGCCACTCTTACAAATCTCCAATTCCCTGGTGCAAAAGACATTACAGTCTGTACTGCAACAACCCCGAAAGAAAAAGATTGTGAGTTGTTTCTTTTCACTATCATCACCACCACCTCTGTCCTGACACACTGAGTAACTGGATGCTGCAGGAAACACAGTCAGTTCCTTCTCCTGCCAAGTGTCCTCTGCAAGGCGCTGTTAACTGGACAGTACTGAAAATTTTCCACAACACGTGCTAAATAGTATCCTTAAGCATAATTCCTAGGAGGCAGGTTACATATACAGATGTCTGCCCTCAAGAACCCCCAGGGAACACTCCTTATGGCAGCACAGAAATAAACACTAAAATGCCCAGTTCTTGGGGAAAAGTTCTCCAATTATCTCAATCCTCAGGGGACCACGGTATAATGTAACTATGCTTCAATTCACTTCTCCGTATACTTCTAACTTCACTTACTCTAGAGTTGTACTAAGAAAAAGGCAGGGTGTAAATGTCAAGACTTGGTTTTCTGTTTGGCTGGACCAAGCAGAAACCATGAAAACAGTACAAATCAGTGGAGGGAAGAACTGGGGTCATACCCATACCTAACCAATTCTGAATTTCACAGAAGAAATACCTAGATGCATGTAAAAGTAAATTCAGACCTCCCAGGGCTCATAATTTTCACTGAAATGCTTTGTATCTGACTGCATATGGAGGCCAGGGCCTTTAGCTCTCTGCAACATTAGCAGCTGCCCTGGCACCTGTTCCAGCATCACTGCTCTCCACTTCCCCAGAAGCCAGCCCTGCCCTCACACTCACACTCTTCCAGGCCTCACTCGTAAAGCTGGTGTCCAGCACCCCTGGTACATCCTGCATCCACTGGGCAGCCTGGTACCCACCTCCCTCCCCCTGCCTGGTACAGCACCATCCTCTGCACTCCTGATGACTGACTGCCACTCCTAAGGGTCTGAAAGGTTAATCTGGAAATGAAGAAAAATCCCCACAGTGCTTCAAAGTATAGCAATATCATTTAACCCTACACAATATTCCTGTGTCAGAGATAGTAAACAGAAACAGTGAAGGGTAAGAGTAGAAGAGTAGAAAAAGTGCAGAACAAAAAGAAAAAAAAAATAATGAGTGCTTTGTTTTTCTCTCACTTTGGGATACCTTCTAAATCAACAAAATTTTCTCCTGGTAAAATCAAGTATAAATGGGAAGACCATACTGAGCTTATGATTCAGGTGTTGCAGAAGTACTTGGCAGGAAGGCAACACATCAGCTAAGCAACCAAGGTAAATGATTTCTCCTTAAATACAACTTCAGCAACAAGGTATGACTAATCAGAATGGAGTTGTTTAAGAATGGCACACTTCAATATTTCTTTCTTATGTAACAAATGTTCATGCATTTTAAAAATATATTATGCACTTGTATGTTTTTGTGGGGGTTTTATTATTTTGAGTTTGTTTGTTTCTTTTTCAGACAACGTTGAAGCACTGGTATGAGCATACTATGAACTTTACAGCACTCTGAAAAAAAAAAATTATTGGATTAGAAGTGACCCGCTTACTGTGTTCTGGGTGAGTAGATTCAAACAGAACACAAATATTCCCATTGGGAACTACTTTCCTGGCTTAACTTGAAAGAGTCCAGTGCCTGAATCTTGTAAAAAAAAAAAAATAAAAAAAATCATCAAAGTCAAGAGTACTCAAAAGAAAAGAGAATTTAAAAATAAAACAAAACAAAGACACCCAGCATGACCCACGGACTGCCCCAGTGACTGTTTCACAGCATTCTACAGTCACACTGTGACACAGTCCTAACACTTTTCATTAATGAGAAGATACTATTTTTTTTTTTTTGTTCAATTGTGCCAAAAGAATAAGACTTTTTTTGAACAAAAATAAGAACAAAACTTTTTTTGGCTTTGAAAACATAGCTGAGAGTTCCAAACTGAGCTGTAGCACAAAGAACACTGCTAACACAAATATACTAGCATTAGAAGTCTATTAAAAAACAAAACAAAACAAAAAAGGAGAAGGACATGAACTAACTCTTTCAGGTGACTGAAATACACACATAATCACATTTCCTTTGAGAAGTGCCATCAAAGAAAGATAAAGCAATGGAACAGGTAAGAGAGCCTTGATTTGGAAAAACCAAAAACCTAAAAACCTAAATCTTTTCCCTCATTAAAAACACTCTTGCAGAAACAGTCTTACTTCAAAGCTCTTCTGTTTACACAGTAGTAAAACTTGCACATACTGTATTACTGGTCCACAGTTTTACAACTACCAAAAATATTCTTTTATGACCTTAAAAATCTAGTTATATACAAAACTACTCATCTAAATGAGACTTTATTACATAACAATGACTGAGTCAACATCATATGCCAATGTAACAAAGCAAGCTTTTCAGCCTGCTATCTAAAACAAAGAAAATGGAGCAAAGTGTTTGTCAAAGATGTGACAAATGCCCTTTTTCTCTGTTATTTTTCTACAAGTATTATTAACATAGAAATCAAATACAAAGCCTTAAAATATGCCAAACCACATCCATATAAGATAACTTTGCATTGTGTAGCACTTTTAAGACAAAATTCCAGCATAAGGCTGTCAGAATAATAGCTCCAAAGGGCCCATTTACATTTTCCTAGCAGCTAATGAATTGCCATGGAAAATGGCAGCAGGCAAGCTTATGGGAAGCATTTTAAAATCTGTTTTTCCTCTTTCAAAACTATGAGCCCAAGTGCTTTGCTTGGGAGTGAAACACTCCCTCTGTTGGCTTCAAACAAAGACTGAAAGAATCCGAGTGTACCTTTGGAAAAAAATCATGGAAGTGGTATTCATTTGTCACATACAAAGGGAAAATGAAAGGAAAAGGGCAGGAAAATACACATGGTCAGTTTAGTCTGCATTTTATAATGTCTGCTATAGGTGCTTAAAAGAAAACTATATGCAACAGGAGAGATTATTTACTATATTTTTTTATGTGCCAATAGCTACTCTAAAACAGCAAACCTGACAAACTGAACTTCATGCAATGCCTGGATTACAGCTGACTTGTACTCAAAAGCCTCTGTACAAGACAGTAACACATCCTAATTAGCTCTAATAAAAGCTTCTTTAAAGGCACAGCTCTTCATAGCCCTCTTTTGACCCCTTAGCAAACAGAGGAGAATATGAATACTGGAAACAAATCAATTACATGAAAAATTGCTTACTTTCTATCCAAATAGTCTAAACCAGTTTAATCTTAATAGGGAAAATAGAAACTGACCTTGCATAGTAGGAAAATGGGGTATAAAGACTAACTGCTTTTTGGATGATGACACAAGGTCTGTGTCTCAAGTTTACTTAGTCCAGGACATTTGGATAAAATGATTGCAAAACTGTAATAGCAAAACCTAAATATCATTAAACTGATGAAGCACAGTTGATTAAACATTTAGCTAGGCAGAAGAATTTGGGACACATGAATGTTGGTGACAAAGAAAACTTATGTAAAGTTGATGACCTGGGATATGACCTAGCCTGAGTAGTAAGGAAACACCATAGCACTTTCACAGGGAAAATAAAAAGAAATTTGGAGGAAGCAACTTAAAAATCCTCCTTCCTGAGAGTTTCCACTGTAATTTAACAGCACACAGTGTAACTCACTCATCACTCTCCTCCCTTCCTCCCCCCTCCCCCCACATTAGTTTCTATTGTTCAATCATCCAAAACTCCCAAGAAAAACTTTCTCACAACAGCTCCAGAGAAAGAACACAACTAATGAACAAAGGTCTTACTGTCTGTGCTTCTCTTCCACAGTTACCATTACCCCTTCCTTTCTTAATCATAGGCAATAGACAAGAATTAAGCATTAAGGAATAATTAAATTACCAAAGCAAATAGGCTATGTCAGAACTGCAGAATATAGAAGCATATCATGGCACTTAGGTCTGAGCAAGCACCTCTGGCACATCATTACTATGCAATGGGATAAAACCTGAGTATAAAATAATCCTTGCCCTCAGTAATGAACTCAAGTCCATTGCCTGCATGGGAAAGACAGTGTACTGTGGCCAGGTCGCTAAGCAAAAAAAGTTCAGAGAGCAGGACTGTGGGAATATTACAGCACAAGAGTATTCACTTAAGCACAACATCAACAGCTTGACAAGCCATGTCTCATTCCACCTCTGTTCCTTTCAGCCCAATCTTTCCTCACAGCTGAAGTGTTTGTGAAGACAGCTATATCCAAATGTATGTAGGAGCACCCAGGTAAGACAAAGGTAGAAAGTACTGAGACAAAAAGATGACTTAATGTCATCACACTGCTGTTTCAGTCCCAGTTTTGCAATTACAAATAGCATCATTTTGATCATATGGTTACAACACCTGGGATTCCAAGCCAGAGTCATCTTTTATTTTTAACCTTTTCTGCTTTTCACAAAAAAATCCCATCAAGTTCCTAGGGACTGCAGCATCAATTTCTAATGGCACAGGCATCTTTCTTTTCAACTGTCAAAAAAAAAAAAAAAAAAAACTCTCTTGAGNTTCAGCTGCCAAAAAAAAAGTATTCTGCTGAGAATTTGTGCTTCACTGCTTCCATTCTGTTATTTAACAATGATAAATAAGGATCAACATCTGACTCTGCAGTCTGAGACCCTTATTATCGTCATGCTGTTTTCCACTGATCAGTTCTACTGCAAAAGTAAGAATCCAAAGTAGCACAAGTACACCTGAGATCCAAATTGATTCATGTCTCATCTTCAGCCACATTTTAGTGGGCAGGAATTTAAGCTGCCCACTTTAAATATAAGTTTATATAAATTACATACATTTTATTCTCCACTGACAATTTTATAGAAAATTACTTTTCTCCCAGGCTGGTATTTGCCTTAAACCCAAAAAGCATGTACTTCTGGAAGAAAGATTATACACTTAAAATTTTGATCAAAAGATTTCTCTCAAGACCAGCATAAAAAGCAAGTTTGGGCATTTTTACACATACATTTAAATGCATCCTCTAAGATCAATTCTTCTGGACAATAACTTAGAAATTGCCACTTGACAAAAGAGATCCTAAAAGATCTAAAAGCGATCCTATTTGTTTGAAAGTTCCCCTTTAAAATTAGGTTCAGCATTGGATGTGTATTTTCCACACCGCTTATTTTTTCAGGAAGCATCATCTAAAGGTCTAACTCTATTGATTGCAGTTCTTGTTTTGCCTGAGACTAAATTGGCTATCTTTGTTTTATTCTTCAGGACTCATTCCCAGAAGCCTGCTTCAGCCACCATCCGAATTACAGACTACCAGCAACATGCAGCACAAGTGTAATGGAGTTCAAACTAGACTTGGAANCAAGTGTAATGGAGTTCCAACTAGTCTTGGACTCTCTACACCTTAAATTCTCTAATTCCTTCAAAGTGATACAAATGTCTTGAATGACTTCAGACAAGTCATTTCACTGTACCTTAGTCATCTTCCACAAAATTGAAATACTTACACAAGCCTCCTAATAGAAGTTACACATGAAGCAGAAGCCCAGTGCTCTGAGGCAGAGTTTCAGGGATTATTTTAATAGTTTCTGAGAAAATTCTACTGAAGAACAACTTCAGTGGATAATTTTCATCAAAAATTTGTATTCTGAACAACTCACACAAGAC
>WAAG01047573.1:0-13312 GCA_013390105.1 Tichodroma muraria | reverse complement strand
TACTAAAGGAATGGTATTAAATGCATATTTTCAGGCTCTGATGATGTCACCATAAATGCACTTTAAAAGAAATAGTCAAGAGTGGTCAACACAACAAGGAACAAGGCAAAACACAACTCAAAAGCACTTGCTTCCTTGGCTTCTGTTTCTCACAGGAAGAATGTTATTATTGTGGGTGCTTACCTAGCTAACATTACATTGCTTATCAAGATGTAGTTTGTATAAATAAATCCTGCACACAAGAAGATAGAAGATGGGTCCATGTGAGCAATAAGCAGTGCTGATTCAAGAAACTTTTGCTATTTTCAAGGTTCAAAGTATTCTCTTTCCACTTAAGGAACTTTTAAAATTTTTCCAGAGAGAACAAGCACAATCCCAGTCCAGCAGCTAACACCTGACAGCTGTGTAGAGGCAGAGTATAGTCAGCATCAGAACAGGTGGGATAGGGATTTTGGCCTCTCACAGATTATAAAAGCCTCTCAAGCATCAACTTTTCAGTTTCTGAGCCCTTTCTTTTTCCCGTTATTCTCCTCCTTTAAGCACAAGATTAAATGTCCAGCAAAACTGAAGGGTTTGGATTTGTCTTTTTACAATAGGAAAAGATTTAGTTGGAAAATTCCAGAGCAGCTTAACCTTCAGCTATTGAAGGTGAGATATTTTGGTGGTTCAAAGATTGATTTTCCCTATCATATTGTCTGTAATTAACCATAATCAATGACTCACACTTAAATACACCAGTGAATTGCATTTCCAAATGCTTGTTATTAATACTGTATATGCAGTAATAGATTTTCAATGGCAAAAAGTACACTGCTTCTAAAAGAAAATCCTATTAGTCAAACCAACGCATAATAAGGTGATATTTTTTATAAACAGAGCCAAATTTGACAATCAACTCCTTTTCCAAATTCTTCCACCTTTATACATAAAACAACAAAACACTCAAAGAAGGAACAAAAGAGAAGAAAATTTCTCTCTGGGGTCAGAGTAAACCTGCAATGGAGCTTTTTCCTGATGCAGGGGGAAGAAGAGGAATTATGACATTAGTCATCAGAGCTTGAAATTCCTTCCAAAAGCTGTGAGTATGCACCAGCCATAGAAATAGTCAGGAGACAGAGCTGGCTTTTAAACTGTGGCATACTATTATTACAACATAATAATTATCATTATTTTGAGGGCGGCTTGACTGTAAGGAGGACATAAAGGCAGCACAGGCTGTGAGACCAATAAAAATAGAGCTGAGAGGAATAGATTATATCTCACAGCTGGTTTATTGATATTTATGTTACAACAGCCAACAGGAACTCCCTCAAATGGTCCTCCTAATATTAATGTACCACTCTAAAACACAATACTTCAGGTAGTAACAGTGGCTATAAATAGCAGGTTTCAAACCCTCCCAGACAATTCAGAGCTTCACGACACAATTAACTGACCTATTCCCCAGGTGCCACTGCACATTTACAAGGTCTCAAAGTGCCACTGCAGAGGAGCTGCTGATAGTTGCTGATGTGGTACTCAAAGCACTTTCTCTAGAGTCAGCAGGTTTGTCCTATTTCTAAGCCTGAAGTTTTTTTAAAGTCTCATAATGTATTTTTCCTTTTCCTTGCAAAGATTTTAAGGCCCTGGTGCAAAGATTTCTATATACAAGGTATAAAAGCCACCAATAGAACATGAGAAACTAGTGAAAAAAAATATTCTGCTTGTGATGGTTGAGGCTGACTGAATTAAAGAAACAATGTATGTATAAAATAGATCCTTTCCTTTAAGGGTCACGAATTTATCTCAGGGTCATATCTTTTTAGTAGTAGTTTAATGTTTTATTCACTTACCTAGCAAGGGGTTGTTGGGTCCTTTTTATGATCCTAAAGTGCCTCTAGTTCTTTACCCTCTGACTGGACAAATCTATTCAAAAACATGTCCTCTCTATTCACCTGTGAAGTCTGTTCCACTGAGCTGTTTACTCCAATTAACTTTAGCGATTAACTATTAGCTATTAGCTACTGCTGTTTACTTCACTCAACAAACTCTCCATCTCCAGGTCCCAGGGGCAGATAACAGGAATGAGCTGCTGATTCACTGCTTTTACTGTGCTGTAAGCTTTCATAGCCATTTAAATCGCCAATATTTTTTGACTTATCCACCAGTGGCTTGGAGGAAGGGGCAGAGGCCTCCTCAGTGAGTTCCCTGATGGCACAGAGCTGGGAGGAGCGGCCGCTGCCCCCGAGAGCTGCGCAGCCCTTCAGAAGGGCCCTGACAGGCTGGAGAGATGGGCACAGGAACGGTCTGAAATTCAGCAAAGGCAAAGGCAGGGTCCTGCCCTGGGCAAGGACAACCCCAGGCACCAGCACAGGCTGGGGCCCACCTGCTGGAGAGCAGCTCTGCAGGGAAGGGCCTGGGGGTCCTGGTGGACAATGAGCTGTCCATGAGCCAGCGGTGCCCTGGGCCAAGAGGGCCAGTGGGACCCTGGGGTGCGTTAGGGAGAGCATTGCCAGCAGGTCAGGGAGGTGATCCTGCCCCTCCACTCTGCCCCGGTGAGGCGTGTCTGGAGTGCTGTGTCCAGTTCTGGGCTCCTCAGGACAACGCAGACACAGAGTTCATGGAGCAGATCCAGCAAAGGGAAACAAGGATGAAGGGACTGGAACATCTCCCATATGAGGAAAGTCTGATGGAGCCAGGCCTGTTCAGCCTTGAGAAGAGACAACTGAGAGGGAAGCCCATCACTGTTTAAAAGTATCTGAAGGGGAGGAGCCAAGAGGATGGAGCCTTTTGGAAGCTCTTTTCTGTGATGCTGAGCAGCAGGACAAGAGACAGAAACTGATGCACAGGAAGTTCCACCTGAACATGAGGAAGAATTTCTTCCCTGTGCAGTGGCCGAGCACTGGCACAGATTGCCCAGAGAGGGTGTGGAGTCTCCCGCACTGGAGATGTTCAAGAACCATCTGGACACAATCCTGTGCCATCCCATGTGCTCTGGGATGGCCCTGCTTGAGCAGGGAGGGAGATTGGACCACGTGATTTGCTGTGCTCCCTTCCAACCTGACCCATTCTGTAATTCTATGACAGCCCTGATGAGATTATTAATAAGCACTGAATCACTTTGAATTAGATTTCTCCCTAAGCTTCTATGTCTCAGAGAGGTAAGAGGAGCCAGTTACCATATTAAAATGCACAGTATCCAAAGCTGAATGTTTCCTTTCAGGACTTTTTCTGGCCATTATATAACTCAATGCAATTCAGTATTATGCTACAGACTGGATGATAGCCAGCATCAATCTATTTTACCTGACTAGCAAGGTATGTCCCGGGAGGAGACACCTACAAACTTGTCACTGTGGTTCTGACAGCCAGTTTATCATATTTTACATGAAGAAAATAGCATCTTTAACAAGACTATTTTGAATATGATCTCAGAAGTACAAGAGGCTGTCTTTCCAGTGTAGTTTCCATCAAGCTATCGGAGGGGTTTTTTTAGGTATGTGATCAACTCAGAACTATTCCAGCATTATTCAAGGAAAAACAGTATAGGTTCTTTAATTAGCCACCTGCATGCCTCACCAGGGAGGACAGAACAGCCACATTCCTGCACCATGCCAGCCTCCTGTTGTTAGCCAATTTTCATAATGGCAAACAAAGTTCACCATCCAAAGTGGCTTAGACACAAGACAAAGTACCACTCAGTTTCAGTTTCATCCTTGGGTTACTTAAAGAGCCCTCACACTACTCACACGATTACCAAGGTGGCTTTCTATTCAGGGTTCACTTAATCAAATGTATGTGTTTTACATAAATGCCCATATTACTGAACAGATAATTAGTTCTGCTCTCAGAGCTTGTGGCACCAGTTTTCTGGTTCTTCTGCAAACCCAAGCTGGAAGGCACTTGATCATCTTCTGTGTGGAAATGGCTGGGTATCCTTGTGCTAGAGCTCATATAATATTGGCATTAGAGCATGCCAGAGCTTTGAGCAAGCTTTAAAAAAGTGAAATCCTAGACTTCTGTTTTACTAGAGCAGTATTCACACAAGGGCAAACAGCAGTTTTCAAAAAGTTTCGATTTTAGTCAAAAGAGTTTGGCCTGAATGTTACACCCCACATAACCTAATTCAAGTTTCTGCAAAAGAAGACTAAGCTTTTTAAAGGGGAGGTTTCACATCATCTAAAAGTTTTTTTGTCTTAGTGTCATATTAGTGTCATATAAATGTCTTAGCGTCATACACAAAAATATGTATGTCAATTGTTTTAGAGGGTGTCTTAAAAAAAAAAAAAAAGTTTCTTAAAGAAATTTATCCAGCAAGGAGAAAATTTTGTGTTTTGCAAAGGTATAAGCAACTATAAGGGAAACCAACAATGTCAACACTAGGACCCTTGTAAATACTATGAAAGCATAACTTACCCGAGAAAATTCCAGCCACCGATACTGAAAACGTCTGCTGAGGTTAAATAACCTTGAATAAACCATCCTCCATACCAGGTAATTGGCAAGAGTCCTGTTAAATCAGGCATACTTTTATCAGACATGTAAATACATATGATGTACCACAAAGCACTCACAGAAATAGCTCTACAAACATTTTGCCCAAATGGCAGAAATTTCACCTTAAAAATTAATGAGTGATGGCCTTTTTATTAATGATAAATCCCAATTACACAAGAGAATCTCTATGATTGCAGCCATTTAATATATAATTGCCCCATGATAACCATCTTCTAGGGATTATTTATAACAGGTCCATCACCTAGTACATCATTTTTAGGTAATTTTTTTTTCAAAAATGCAGCTTTCATTTTCCTTAGAAGTGGTAAGAACTGCATTATAATAATAGTTGCATCAAAGTTCTACCCAGAGATTAACGGTTTTTTTCTTGTGTAGATCAAAGTGAATGTTATCTCCCCTCATTAGTAGGGCACATAAATGGTAACAGAATAGATAACAGTCCATCCCACATACACTGTCATTATCTCATATTTGTATCTTTCATTAGAAGTTATGAGTATGCTTTGAAAACTTCTACTATTCACAAAGTTATTAAAGTATTACCATTCCTATTTTGTCAGATGGATAATTGAAATACCAAAAAAAGAAGTGTCAGTAACAAAAATCTTATAAGAATTGAGGCTGAGAGATCAAGGAAGAGCTTGTTTAAAATTCCCAGGAGATCAGGCATCCATGTCCCTTTTCTAAAACTTTGGGGATCTGACTGGAGAATTTATCCAGCCTAGATTGATCTGTCTCCATGTTCAGCCGTGGCTGTATGAGCTAAAGGTGCATTCTGAAATACACAATTACACTTCAAACAGTCTCAAAACAAGTCCAACAATGGCCTACACTTATTATTCTCATCTTCCTTTATACATGATATATTTTTCAAAGATAGTCATTGCTTCAAAGCTAGGATATTCAAATGTTATTTGTTCCCCACTGGGATATACCTAACATTTTTGACAGGGCATAGATTTCTCCATAGGTAGGAAAATGGCTTCTATGCAACTGAGGGTGCTGTTATGGACTGTCTGAACAACTCCCTCATCCCTAGAAATCTCATTTCTGCAATCTCCCATTGCCATAAATGTGGGGCAATGCAGCTGTTGCTACAGTGTCATTAGCTTTACTGGGAGACACATCCCAAGCAGGTCCCTCCTCTGAATCATAACAGCTTGGAAACACTTTGTGGGCATGTTGTCTTGACAGCAGCATTTGCTTGAGACATAACTTCAGTTTTGCCTCTAACCAAACTCCAGTCCACCCACACAAACCCTTCAGCTCAAGATGTGCTGTTGCATCTCTCACACTGGGTATATTCCCACTTTTAATACACAGATATATTCTATAGTGCACCTAAATGCCTACAATAATTGTAAAACATATCTGAAAAAGATATTTTAGCATGAATAATGTACATTTACAAGACAGTACATATCACAAAAGGCAAAATAGTTAGCTCTCTTTAGATAATCACACTATTTTAAGATGTTTAGGATTATGAAAAATTTATTTCAACCTAAGAAGTGCCACAAAATTCAGATTTTTCCCTTAACGAGTTTCTGACAATGTGGAATTTTCTCACTCAATGACAAGTAAAGCACCCTAAAAGCATTCAGCTCTCATTGTTTTGATGACTCGAACTCCAGAAAACTCACAACAATCTGCCTCAGATATTTCAGCAGAGCTGAAGAATCTGCCTCAGATATTTCAGCAGAGCTGAAGAATATCCAGCTGTAGCAACGTCTGCAGCATTTATACAAATCCCACAGATTAAAAGGTTAAAGATTTGCTTCCAATCAAGAGCCTTAGGTAAAGTCCTTAGCTAAATATATCATTATCGCACACCAATTATGTATTACAATTTCATTCTTAATCACCACCAAAACCAAAATCAATTCTCTCTTCTGTGTACTTGTTTTCACACAGCAACATTTGTCCTTACATTTGTTGGGGAACCTCTCTTGAACTGGTAGTACATGAAAGACTGAAATTCATAAAGGCTGGGTCTCAAAAAGGTGACTTATTGAAAGACAGTAATATCAACTAGAATTCAGAAATGTTTGTGTCAGGTACAAGTAATGAAGGCAGATGAAAGTTACAGGAAATATAATTAATTGAGGATTGTTTTAATTTGGGAAGGAAAAGGCTGACCCCAGGCCTTTGTCCTAAAACCAAGCTGTCTGATGAGACAGTAATAATTCCAGATTGTAACCACAACAGAATCCACAATTCATTAAACAACAGGGAGATTCCACATGAATGCTTTTTAATGGGGGGTGGACAACAGGTGGAAAGGTTGAGGGGGTTTGTTGCCGCGTGTTTGAAGCGCAGTGTGCTTTAGTTTGTTTTAAAACCAAAATAAAATAGTAATTTATCCGAATTTGTTTACCTATATGGGGGATGAATATTTTACATTTTGGGCTAACAATGCAAACTTCAAATCATTTGGTTATCTTAAGTTTGCTTAAAAACTGACACTTTTTGCCGATAAAGTTACTACAGTGCAGATCTTGGGGTGATTTTCATCGCAGTTTCACAAATAAGTTCACGGAGGCTCAGAGAAGTTAATCTCTACACATGGAGTAAAATCCAGTACACAAATAAAATATTAAAATCCTCTCTGCTCTTTCAATGAAACCAGACTATTTGTTATTGTAACCTTTCAGAAGAGTACACTCTATTTTAACTCTGCCTGTTGCAGAAAGTAGACTCACTTCTAACAAGTATCACCCTTATTGTGACACACACTCCCAAAGGAAGTGGTAGAGAGATTGTTTGCTGGGACAGTTAAAATTATACCAGTACTTCTGAATATTTACTAAAGTACTTTCTGTCCTGTCTGAGAATAAAGTAGGTTGCTCATGTAAAATTCTGTGAGTTTGCAATATTTTAATCAACAGACATGGTAGCAATTAAAGAGGACAGATTTAATATGAGATTGGTGGGAAAATTAATTGACATTTTAAGAAAAATATCTCTTTCACAAATTTTAGATCTGTTTGAAAATTGTATTCAGAATGTAGTCACGAATCAAATTATAAGTACTGAAAAACTTTTGCCTCTATTGCTAGAGGCATTAATTCAAGACAAATTATTCTAACTTCTCTAATTTTTCAGATGGAGACTAAGACCAGAAAGAAGAAAGTGCCTTCATCCATCTCTGAAGAAAATTCCTCATATGCTATATGAATTAGTGTTCTTCTTAATTAATAGTCCATGCTGCAAAAATGTGGGAAGGTAAGACAAAGGAAAAGGGGCTGACAGGAAGCTGGAGAGGGACCTTTTACAAGGACATATAGTGATAAGACAAGGGGGACAGGCTTTAGACTGAAGAAGGATAGCTTTATCAGCTATTAGGAGGAAATTCTTTACTGTGAGGGAGATGAGGCATTGAAGAGGTTGTCCAGTGAATCTGTGGATGCCCCCATTCCTGAAAGTGCTCAAGGCCAGGCTGCCCTTGCCCTTAAGGGTGGGTCATCACAATGGGGCTCTGAGCAACCCAGCCTAGTGCAAGGTGTCCCTGCCTGTGGCAGGTGTGTAGAAACAAGGTAATCTATAGGGCCCCTTCCAATACAAACCATTCTATGATTCTATGAAACTAATTATGCATTCTGAGATCTATGAGAATGATAAAGCTGCTTCTTTCAACAGCTGCCAAGATCTCCAGAAAGGATGCAATTTAGAGTATCCCATTTATGGCTCACATAAAGCACCAGCACACAAGTAACAGGGAAGGGGTATAAGCTCCTAATTAGTGCCAGCATAGTTTTATCTCCTCGCTTACATGGCACAGCTGTACTGGAGTTCTGCCATTGCCCATTTACATCACAGCTACATACACACATCCCTTCTTCCTGTCAGAGAGATAAACCCCATTAAAAATGAATTAGTATGCAAAAAAACTGAAGGAATCCCTGAAGAACTCTTACAAAGGTGTGACTTACTTCAGCACCTGACATGACTAAGGCTAGCTATCCCCAAGCTGATGGAAACTCCTGCAGGCTGGTTGCTGAGCTTCTTGGGCAGCTTGATATGGAGAGCCCAGCTCGTGGGCTGGAGTCACAGCAGTGCCCTGGCCTGGGACTTCAGACTGACCTCTGGACCATGCTGCTGCACCTATTTCAAGCTCCACACAGTAACTTGATTATATGCAGTTAAGTAAAATTCTGCTAAATTCATGCTACACCATGTCAATGTGCTCCCTTCTAGTACTATTGCCCTGTGAATGATTTCACAATTCAAGATAGCTCAGCTGGTTCTCTGAGGGAGAAATTTTTAATATAAGGATTGTGAATCCATACAATTTGCCACCTCCAACACGAACTGCTTCTGTAGACGGACTTAATTTTCACTCCATTCTTTCCTCCACCTGAAACAAACTTCATGAAATACTTTACCAGGTCACTGATAAAATATTGGGCCATGAGCCATCTTTTTGTGACATTTTAAATAGAACCAGGCTAGCAGGGTGCTCATTCAGGAAGAGAACACACAAGGCACTGGAATAGAAGTATAATTTAGGGATAGCCTTGTAACTGAAAAGAATATGAACTTGATGAAAGTACCTGCTTTTTCTAATGACACTCCATCTCCTGAAATGATGAGAAGATAATTTCCACTATGAACACTGAAGCAAATCTAAAATTTTGAAATGCTTTTCTAGGAATTTCAGGTCTAGACATTTACAGCAACAAATCAAATCCACGTTGTTTACATTAAATAAATCTTTAAAATTTCATATGGAGAATGCCAAATGAGATTACCTAAAAGAAAATATCCTTGTTAAGCTTTCAGGGTTCACCCTACAGAGAAATGTTGAGACCTCATAGTTAGGAATTTAGGAATTCCTATTGAGATGAATTCCTCATTTTCTCAGGCCAGATAGCAAGGTTACCTCTGGAGCAGACTGTGACATTTTAAGTAATGAATATTATCACCTAGTAGATAAATATGATCTTGGTTATAATGCCTGGGCTGCTTGGATACATTTTACACACAAGAATTTGAAGCCTGCTTGGGTTCAGTTTAGCACTATTTGCCATTTCTAAAATTTTATGATGCAAATTTCTTAGGATAAGACTGGGCACAAAATGCCTAAGCCATTAACACCTATAACATATGCAGTGTGAATATACTGGAACTGGTTTTGCTAACCCTCTCCCCCTGACCTGTGAGGTCAGAAACCTGATCTTGAGTTTTGCTAAAGACAGGCATTGCAATTATTTCTGGTCCTTACTCCAGCCTCCTTCTACCATGACACACAGGCTGGCTTAACTTCTCTTGAATACTCAGATTTTCCTTGCATAGGAAATTAAGAAAAAGTCTCCAGGTATTTACTCTGTAGTTACAGAACATATTTTCATGTAAGTGTATTTGTATACAGGGAATAACTAATTGCCTGTTATCTTGCTAGATATGCATCCTCTAAATCAGATATTTATAGCCACCGATGTAACAAACTTTGAGTTAGAAAGCAGGGACAGCCCAAATAATTTTAAGAACTTCTTCAACAGATCAATATTGGTGGCAGTAATACTACTTATCTGAATCTTTTTAAAGAAAGTATATTTGATGATCTGTAGGCAAATCAGTAATTTTTATTTTTCTAATTGTTTGGTTTGTGTGCTGTTTTTACAGGTACTATGAATTCCATCATTAGTGACATAGAACAACAGTAATAATCTTTGCCTATTTTTCCTGAAGTACATTTGGTTTTGGCCATACTGTACAATCAGCAAAGATTGGTATTTGGAGACAACATCTAAACAAAATTTATTTTAAAGTTCAGTAACATGCCTCAGAAAACAAATTATCACAGAAATCCCTTAGATGTTGTCAGTAAGAATGTTTCAAACAGGACGTCACTTTTTCATCACTGCCCAAAGCTGTCTTGCTTCTCTGTGCAAAGCACATCTACTGTGTTTAATCTGAGCTACCTGCATTTTACAATATGTTCTACAGGCGTAAAGGATTTCACAAGATACAAGACTCTGTAAAAGCAAGAGATGCTTAATGCATCTGGAAAGAGCAGCTTTACTGCAACCTGTGTTGACCATAGAAGAAAGTGTTGAAACTGAAAATTCTCCTGCTGTGCACAAGATAATATCTAAATCCTCATTTAGACAAAACCAGACTGTTTGCCNGAAAAAGCCCAGCATTTGATGTCCCCTTACAAGAGTGGGTGAAACCATCATAGGATCCTTACTTTTTCCTTTCATTTTCTAGTATCCTGAATAAATCTTTGAAGTACTGGGGAACACGGACAATCACATTTTCTGAAGGACCTATATCTTTAAGCTCAGGATAGAGTTTGGTGTCAATCACCTTCTTGATGTATCCCAGCCAGTCAAACTGCAATGACAAAGAAAAGGCTGGTTAAAGAAGATTATGAAGAGAGATGATTTATTAATTAAGTTACACCTTTAAAACTAATGGTTTCAATGCTTTACTTATTAAAAACTTAGAAACTATTGCACTTTGTCATTACATAAGTTTTCAATCCTCATTAAAGTTGGAACTGTATTTAAAAGAACATACACTGTAAATGAGCACACACATTCCTAATGATACATCTCTAACATGCTGCTCTGAACATTAAAGACAGTTTTAATTATACAGGTCAGATATTAAAAGAATAATTTTTCAATTATCGCCAACCAACCTGTGGAATCATGGCACTAAGTTCCGATATGTTCATTTTATTGTACATCACCTCACTTGTTCGATTTTCATATGGAATCATGATCTGGTGAAGAGAAAAAAATGCACAACACCATCAAAACAAGGTTTATCTTGCAGGGACTCTTACGTCATTTCCATCCTTCATAATCCCAGTGCAGAAATATCTCACCACCTGTTTTCCAAGCATTTATGACATTAACCTCTGTTTCTGAGGATAGCATTTAACTAGAAGAAATGGAACATAGTTCCTTTTACGTTTAACTCATTACTGGGAAATTTACTGAGCTGCATGTCTTCTTTGGACTTATTAGACTGATTTAGCTAAGGAAAGACATGTTAATATATAAGAGATAAAAGAACACCTTGACCATTAATACTTATTCATTTCTTCCTATCAAGTAGAAGCCAGCTTCAGATTTAATAGGTCAGATCTGAGATAGGTGCATCTTCATAACCAGAAGGGTATCTCATGTCTTGGATTTGAATGTGTTCTTGCTAGGACTTTACTCCACCTGGGGGAAGAGCCAGACACACACAAGTTTCTCCTCATTTCACCCCATCATCCTGATTTCCATAGCAGGAAACCTGAGTATATAGGCCAGACATGAATAAAGCATTCTACAACCAGGCCTCTTATCTGGGTGACCAGAGGAGCTGGATCTCAAGGTCCTCTGCAGCATCCAAGGATACAGCAAAAGAAATCCTAAATATGAAGCAAGTTCTTTTATAAATGACAAGAAGGACTTGCATACTCCATGTTAACCCTGTGGTTCACAATAGTAAAAAAAACAAAGTACAAGATACAGCTCAAAATTTTCTGTGTTTAAGATAAACAAAAATTCCTGATGGAAATTCCAGCCCTGCTGTAAGGTAAATCCTATATAACAGGCTGTATGCTGGGCAGTCTGAAGGACAGAGATTGATGCCAGACTAACCAGATAGCTGACACTTCTCCAACCAAATTTCTCCAGTAAGTCTTTATGGTTTTAGTATCGCTCAAGCCATGGAGGAAAAAAAACTTACTTTCTTTTCCCTTTCTGCAAATTTCATTTACCTGAAAAATCTTTAAACACTTCTTGAAGCCATCTACTCCCTTTCTCTCAAAACTTTACCTCTTGCTCCAGTGGTTCAAATTTAATAGAAATCTTCTGTGTACACAACAAGCTCTTTCAAAGCATGACACTCTTTCCTATATCCAAAATATTATTGCTGCCTCTTCCTGAGCATAGAAATTCTCCAAAACATATGTTTACTTGAAAAAAACACAAAGGAACACAGGATACAGTAAAACCTCCAGCGACAAACAAGACTGCCTCCATCACAGTGAGATGTTTATATAATCATTATGTTTATTAGGGTTTATGCAACAATCCATGTCCATTGACTCATGCCTAATATCTGGACAGATATTAGGAGAATTATTCTTAATAAAAGAACCTGTAAGCAAGCATGGCTTGTTGCATAACGATGTGCAATACTGATGCTGAGGGTTGTTACATGATCCATGTCATCTTACATAGCAGATTCACTTACATTGTGGATTAATGCTCTGTAAGACACTTGTCAAGCAAAGCATTAAAGCTATCAGAGCTAAGGATACATCTTATTATGCCATGACTGATAAACAGAAGAGATATTTACTGTTTTTCAAGTGTGCTGGGTCACAAGGAAGTATTTGTGCATTAGCTGATCCACGCTAAGTAACTGAAAATGAATATTGGGCTTGCCTTAGATGTTTGACAAAATTTCATCCCTTTCAGCAGAGAGATGGAAACACTGATTGGCTACTATTGTGGGTGGCTCTCACTTCTGTACAAACACACCATTAAGAAGCATCCTGTAGACTGCAACAGCAGAATTCAGATAAAAGATGTCTGCTGCATCACCTGCCCTGTGCAACAGGCTTCTCTGCTAACAGGACACCAGCATTTCACAAGGATAGCTTCTCTCCTTGCCAATATGAAGGAATATTCAGCTCAGCTGGCAGTTCTGCAAACCAGCCTCAAGTCTGTACCCTTACTTTTGGTGGTTTACCAACACTGAGGCCAACCCTTCTCTCTAGTTTTAGTAGAGGTTGAAAGGATAACGAACTTGCCACTCCCACGAGTTGGATTCCTGTAGTAGCCACACTGAAAGAGAGATATAG
>WAAG01047569.1:0-13130 GCA_013390105.1 Tichodroma muraria | reverse complement strand
GGCCATGAGCCTGGGCCCCCGCCGGCTCCGCCAGCGCCCGTCGTGCCCCCCCGCCCAGGGCCGCCGCTCGCCCGGGGCGCCCGTTGATGCTGCAGAGCCCGCCCGGCGCGACCCCCGCAGCCCCCGCCATGGACAAGAGCAGCCCCTGCGGCTCCGGTGCGCCCGGATCCTCGGCCGGCAGCAAAGGGCAGCAGCCGCGGTCCGCCTCGGCCGGGCCCGCCGCGGGGGAGTCTAAGCCCAAAGGCGGTAAGAGCTGCGAGGGGGGCAGCGTGGGGCTGCGGGGACAGACGGCCCTGTGCCGCCCTGGGGTTTGTGGGGTTTGTGGTGAAGCTGAACTTCGCCTTGTCGGGTTGTTTGTGTCTCAGCTGAGTTTAATAGGCGGCATTTCAGGTCACTGCCTGTTTTTGGTTTTCTTTTTCCCTTCCTCTTCCGGCTCTGCCCGCTGTTTGGTGAGCTGGGATTCCTACTCTTTTCCTTTAAGGATTAATGCTTTATCTTCATTACTATTGGAGTAATCAGCTTGAGGACTAAAGCCCTGGTGCTATAGTAAGAACATACATTCACCAGTACCTGTGGATAGAGCCCTGAACTTTATCTTGTACCTGTGTTGCTCCACCTCACCGAGGGCGTCTGGTGTCCGCACACAGCATTCCCCTTGCCCCGGTGTTTCAGTGACCTGCTTTGGGGGAGCTCAGAGTTAGCTGGTTGTTGTTTGCTCATCTGGCATTCAACCCCGAGTGTCACACCTGGAATTGCAGACAGCTGGTTCTGCTGACAGAGCAGTTTGTCAGAAGCCAGTGTGGTTCCTGTCATCATTTCAAGGTAAGACCTAAGCCCACTTAGCTCTCTAAACGTGTTTAGGAAGAGAGTGTTCCTGATAACTTTTTTTTTTTTTTTTTCCCCCCTCTAAAACCTAGAAATGGGGAGGTAGTGATTAAAATTGGTGATTTTAGTCCTGGAAGTATATGAGAGAGTGGAGTGTCAACAGGTTGCTACACCACCATTGCTCTGCTAATTTCCTTCCTCCTCGGTGGTTTGTTTCAGCTGTATTACTTGAGGCCTCTGAGAAAGCAGCAGTGCACTCCAGAGGGTTAAAAAAATTAGTATCTTGGAGGTGTTTGTTGACTCCTTTTTGGACCTTCTAAGCATGATGATGTCCTGGGTAACTAAGTATTACCTGCTCTTCACCTGTATTAATTGACATTACACAGGATTGACAGAAGTGGGACATGGGAGGTGACTCATCCACAGCTCCCCAGGTTGTGGTGTAACTGCAATTACAGTGAAATTTTGACTTCTGATTCAAACACTTGGAAGTCTTTTTAAGAAGAACCTTTTCTGTCCCTGTCTTGCCAAGAGACACCTCCTCACTCCAGCTTCTTTTGTAGTGGCGTGTGGTGCTCTGTGGAGGATTGTTCACAGAATATAAACGTCCTTCAGGAAGGGGTTAAGATGATTTGTGCTGTGGCTGGTATCCCTTCCTGTAGAAGACACAGTATCTGGACTGAGGAAGGACGTAAAAGGCCTGTTGTTCCAGCCCAGAATAAAAATGTTAAGTGATTTTTGTGGAATATCACCTTTCACAGGCTTGAAATAATGGCACTGGTAGCACAGGAGCAGTGGGGAAAGGAATCCTGATGACCATTCTTTTCTACTCCAAGACTTTTAATTAAATAAATGCCAAAAGTTTTTAAGACTTTTTTTTTTTTTTAATAGAGGAAAATTTTGTCATGGCATAATTCCACTTCAGTGATACTTGTTTCTGAGCTACACTGGAGAGCAGAAGGTTGAGTTGCTTCCTTTACAGGGCATCAAAGAGACCTGGACAAATTAGAATCTCTTTTCATCAGAGTAGATGTGTATTTAGGAATATCTTAACTGGAGGGTGCTGAAAACTAAAATGAAAAGATTCTCTTGGTGAAATTAGGGCAAACAGCTGCACAGGATTCAGCTGGGTAAAACTGTGTTTTCGTAGCTGTTGCCTGTAGGACACTGGCGTGTCACCATATGGAATCTTGAGTTCCTTATCACTATCCTTGTAGCTCCTGTTGTGCACCCCTTTAAGGACAGGTATAGGATGGATTCTGGAGATCTTGCATCTCCTCTGAAATGGAAGGTAATCTTATGGATCACAGACTTTCCTCAGATGGTCACTGGGTTAAATCTACTCAAGCACTTGCCATTTGATGCTTTCCAGAGTTACCTGCTGTAACTGTCCGGCTGAGGAAATGAAGAAATGGATATTCCTGAATCCTTTTGGTGGCTTCTCTTTCTCTTGCAGTGCAGCTGGAAATTGGCTAACTAGAGTACTGTTTTCCCTTGTATTTGTGGAAATTTGATTCCTCCTATCTTTCAAATTTGGTCTCAGAGACTAAATTAAACTGAAAGTTTCCAACAGAAAAGTTTATTTATGTTGTATTGGTGTGCCAACAGGAATCACATCCAGTTAGAGTGGAATAAAGTAGCTGAGGCAAAAAACCATGTTTGTTGGGGTTCTCTGAGTCCTCAAGAGCTGATGGACACTGTTACCTGTCACAAAGGTTCCTGGGCCTTATCACCCCCAGTGTGAGCCTGCTTGGCTGGGCTGTGAGAGCTCGCTCACCTCCTGCTCAGTGGGATGTTTGCCTTGGCAGCAGCAGTGGCCTCAGTGTGTTTTCATGAAACCACCCTGTGGCTTTAGTGTGATCCAAACCCCTTATGCAATGCTGCTGGCTTCAGCACAGCTCAGCAGAAAAGAGGGGAAAAAAAGGTGGAAGGAAACAGCAGTTCTCACCCCAATAGCAAGCCAGTGTTGATACAAGTGGTCACCTACAGCTGCTTCTAATGCTGTGAACTTCATCTCCTCGCTCTGGATCTTTGGAGATACAGGCCCTCTAGCAGCAGGAGAAACCACAAATCTCAGGGCTTGCTCCAAAATGCCAGAACAGTTTTATTGCTAGTGTTTTTAAATCATACAGACAGTATTTTTTATAAGTCTCTTGGAGTGTGAATGGGTAGATAAATCCACATAATCTGTATATATATAGGTTAAATGCCTTGAAAAAAGCAAAAGGACTGAGGACCTGAGCGAAGAGTAAGTACGTCAGCAGCACCCTGGCTGTTGCTAACTCCTAATTTGCCAAGAAAGGAAGCAAAAAAGAAACTACCAGATCCAAACTTACACTGCTTAAAACTAGGATCTCACAAGAGAGGATGGCAGTGAGAATCTTCCACTTTTCTCTGTGCCTAAGTGCAGCCTGTCCTGCCCTGCTCTTTGTGGGAGTGCTGGGATGGATGATAGAAAGCAGAGAGCTCCCTGACGTGTGGCATGCTGGAAAGGTTGGAAGGAGCAGCATTGCTTAGATTCAGCGTGGGGGAAAGCTGTTCCCATTTACAGATGCATTCTCCAAGCTCCTGGTTGTCTGCTGACCAATTTCATTACTACTCTGATGGACCAGGCTTCTACTGAGGTCGTGGGGGGAGTGTGTGTGAAACTACTGATCTGTAAAATCAGATTTGAAGCATTGTTAGAAGGCACAAGTGGAGAGTTCTTTCCTCTAAACTGTGAGAGTCACTAAAGTGACTCCTAAAGGCTCTTAGGAGGTGCCTTAAAAGGACCTGTAGTATGACAGGAATGTGTGTAAACCATCTGACTGACAAAGTTGGTGGTGAGTAACTCGATTAAAACTTTAAGTGGTAGGAAATTCTTCTGTCAGCTCCAAGGGTGAGCTGTTCCTTGTTCCTGGGTCTTGTAAACATCCACTTTAGACTTGACTGTTTTTCTGAGTCGTTTCTTTTCCCCATTTGAAGATGGCAGAGAAACTGCAAAGTGGTACAGATACAACAGGCCTGTGCCCCTCTAGTGCATTTGATGAAATTACAGTTTTAAGAGGGTTGGTTAAGCTCCAAACTGACAAATTCTGCTCCTGGGTAACTTAAGGAGTAGTCCAAGCCTCTTCAAATCGACTTCATTTTTTTACGAGAGACTCTGAGGTGTTGGTTATTCCTTCTCCCCTACAAACATTCTCAAAAAAGGTCTGTCTAATCATTCAGCCAGACCTGGTCACACCCTCAGTACTTGGCAGCTTAGGGTGTGTTTTTTTCTGATAACACTCAAGCCATGTCTTTTTAGCCTGATGTGCATTAAAGCACTGCCAGCTATGCAGCCATGTGTTTGAGTTACACAGCTGTGGTTCTGACAGAGTTGGTTTAATTCTGAATTAAAGGATCAGCCTTTTGAATAGCAGAGTAAATTAGTGGTTCTGATGATGAAGTTTGTCTGCAATAGGGGCCTGTCACATCGTGTGAAAGTAATGATAGTGTCCTGTTTTAGCTGTAGTTGCAGCCAAAGCAGTCTGACAAGTCCAAGAAACAGCAGACCACCACAGAACCTGGTCCAGCCACTTTTATTACTTAATTTATTCTTAAGAAGTTGGATCCTCAATAATATACAGACCATCCTGTTCTCACTCACCTTTTCTGGGGGATGCAGGTGGAAGAAAAATCTTAAAATAACAACAGCAGCAACAAAGGATACTTTATGTGGATGATGCCATTCCAGCTGTTCTAAATGCTTGAGTAGATGGGAAGTGGTGTTGGGAAAGGGAAGAACTGGAAACGCTGGCAATGAACCTGCCCATGTGAGAAACGTGATCCTGAATCACAGTGATGTGTTTTCCTGCCACGTAAGATTTATGTTAAGGGGTGGGCAGGAAGACTACAAAGTGGGAAAAGGGAAACTAATAGCCTTTTATAAAATGCAACTAGATATTGTGTGAAGTCTTGCTGTTTGTGTAATGTTTACTGAGTATCCAGAGTGACTTTGGGGATGGCTGCTGTGGATGGATGTCTTGTGGGGCCCTTGGGAGTTTTGTTTCTGAGCTTATCACCATACCTCTGCTACAAATAAAACTTGGGGCAGGTGGTGGAAGTGCCAGGTTAAGCGCCCAGTCCGCAGCCTGTTGCGTCCTTGGGCAGCTCTGATCTTGTGTTAAGACTCCTGGAAATACCTTCATAGTATTAACTCTGTTCTAGCAGTTTGATTTAGCAGCTGTTGAGGCACAGAAAACCCCTCTCAAGAGCTGGACTGATTTTTCTGCTCTTTATTCCTGCAGTATTTTGCTTTGTGCTTCACCACTGTGTCCTGTGTTAGGGTCAGTGGTGTGCTAAGTACAGTTTTTGGCAAACAGTTTTTGTTGCATAGGTTGGTGGACTTAGATCTTAGGTATGTGCCCTGCAAGGCCAAAAGCGTTTGGTTTGTACTTCAAGATCAATTAGCGTTTGTTTACTTGATGACATAAAAGTATTTTTTAAACAGAATTAAATCTGCTGGGATCTTCTAAGCATAGAGTGCAGAAGTGAGTGAAAACAGGCAATGGAAGCCTTCAAGAAAAGCACAGGCAGCAGTGTATTTATACAGTGTATTTATTATATGCGTGATGAATATGATAAATTGTGTGTTTTAGGCAAATTAAAAGAAAAAAGAACTAGTTGTTGTCAGTTCTTGTAGTGGGACATGAAGATGTGGTATGTGAGGTTAGTATTTATAATTGAATATACCAGGCAACACACTAATATTTGGTGGGGCAATTCTAAATCCGGGAAAATAGAAGAAGTTAAACTCTTTTTATAAAAGCACAGCAAATACATTCTGTTAAACTCTTTGACCAGCTCCTTGGGCAGTGACAGGAATGAAGTGGTTTGGGTTGCTGGGGGGATTTAGTGTCTTGATAAACACTACCCTTAAGATAGTGGCTGAGGTGAGCTCATCTCTGAGGTGAATTTAGCTGAGGTGCGGTACATGGGGCCGACTCTGAGGCTGCTGATTTGATTCTTCTTTTATTTTCCTTTCAGATGGAAAGAATGCGAGTGGATCCAAACAGCGTTATAATCGTAAAAGAGAAACTTCATATTCAAAAAATGAGAACTTTTCCAGTCAGTCCCGTCGCTCCAATTCACAGAAAAGCAAAGCTTTTAACAAGATGCCCCCTCAAAGGGGAGGCAGCGGCGGAAGTGGCAAACCTTTTAGCTCTTCTAATGGTGGAAGACGAGATGAGGTGAGAAGTGTAATGCCATGACTCCAAGGCCTCCTTTCTTGGGATGAGAGGATCACTCTGACCTGCCTAGATAGGTCTGCTGCATTCAGTTCCTGGGTTGGGAAGGGAGAGAGTAATAAGAGGTGCTGACATCGTTGAAATGCCATAGGGGGTGTGAGCAGAGCAACTTGGCAGCTGCAGAAGAGGAGTGCTCTTTGCTCTGCTCTAAGAAAAAATGCCATCTGAGAAACGGGTGCCAGGACAGGCCATGTCCACATCTCATGACATGGGTCTTTTGTGAACATATATAGTGACACAATTTCACTGCCCTGTTCCGGCTGGCCACAGTATTTTTAGTACAGCCCAGGTGCCTTTGGCTGCCTTGTCCACCTGGGCACACCTGGTTCATGTTCTGCTGCTGTTTAGCAGCACCCCCAGGTGTTTTCCTGATGAGCAGCTTTCTAGCTGCTCTTTTCTAGGCCTGGAGCATTCCAAGGGGATGTTGTAACCCAAGTGTAGGACCTCACACTTGGTGTTGTTGAACCTCACACCGTTGGCCTTGACCAATCAGTCCAGCCTCTCCAGAACCCTCTGCAGAGCCTTCCTGTCCTCCAGCAGATCTACATTCCCACCCAACTTGGTGTCATCTGTGAACTTGTATAGGGTGCCCTCAATCCCCTTGTCCAGATCATTGATAAAGACATTAAACAGGACTGGCCCAAATACTAAGCTCTGGGGAATCCTAGTGGGGGCCCAGCTGGATGTCACCACATGTCCCTCCACTCCCTGGGCCGAGCCATCCAGCCAGGGTTTTTGCACAGAGTGGTGTGCTTATCCAGGCCATGGGCAGCCGGATTCTTCAGGAGAATGCTGTGAGAAACTGTGCCAAAGGCTTTTCTAAGGTCCAGGTAGACAACATCCACAGCTTTTCCCTCATGCACTGTGTCACCTTGTCATAGGAGATCAGGTTAGTCAGGCAGAACCTGCCTTTCATAAACCCATGTTGGCTGGGCCTGATCCCCTGGTTGTCCTGTACACTCTGTGTTATGGCTTGAAGGATGGTCTCCTCTATGACCTTGCCCATCATGGAGGTCAGCTTGACAGGCCTGTAATTCCCCAGATCCTCCCTCCAGCCCTTCTTGTAGGTGTGTGTCACGTTTGCTGGCTTCCAGTCAGCTGGGACCTCCCAGTTTGTCAGGACTGCTGGTAAATGATGATCACTGCTGCCAGCTCCCTCAGTCCCTGTGGGTGGATCCCATCCAGCCCTGTGGACTTGGAGGTGTCTGGGTGGCACAGCAGGTCACTGACTATTTCTCTGGGGCTTCATTCTGCTCCTTGTCCCAGTCTTCCAGCTCAGGGAGCTGGGTACCCTGAGGACAATTGGTCGTATTACTAAAAGCTGAGGGAAAGAAGGCATTAAGTACCTCAGTCTTTTCCTCACCCTTTGCCACTGTGTTTCCTTCTGCATCCAATAAAGCATGGGGATTTTCTTTAGCTCTCTTTTTGTAGCTGATGTGTTTATGTAAACATCTTTTTGTCTTTTACAGCAGTGGCCAGATTAAGTTCTAGTCAGAACTTTGGCCCTTCACTTCTTTTCCCTGCATAATACATCCTTGTAGTCCTGCTGAGTTCCTGTCCCTTCTTCCTCAGGTCATAAACTTCCTTTTTTCCTGAGTTCCATTTAAAACTCTGTTGAGCCAGGCTGGTTTTCCCTCATTTTTTGGCACAAGGGGACAGCATGTTCCTGTGCCTTTAAGATTTCTTGAAGAATATCCAGTCTTTTGGACTCTTGCCCTTCAGCACTGCCTCTCAAGGGATTCTGCCAGCCATTCTTCTAAACAGGCCAAAGTTTGCCCTCCAAAGATTGATTGTGTCCAGCCACTTCAGGGGTACAAATTTCCAGGTGATAGTGGTGTTGCAAAAGTAATTGTATTGTCCTTGCTGATACCAAGATAAAACCAGGCTGAGACTTCTACACTGACGTGGATCTAAATTCTGTAGAGTGTTTTGGGCTTTAACTGATGATGGATGAGCAGCACTTTTCACCTACATCACTGGCTGAAAATTCACCTGCTGCCTCTGTTGAATTCTGATTCCAAAACAAGAACGGTGCAAACAGTAATCAGGCTTGTATTACTGTCTAAAAGAGTATTGTCAGGATTTGAACAACTTCTTCTTGACTACATTTTGCCAGCTTTTACTTGTCTTTGTGGTTGTTTTAGCTCTCTCCTCCTTTTGTTCAGCGTGGGGTGAGACCACTGAGTTCTGACTTTCAGGTTCTCGTGCATTTCTAACTGAACTACTTGATTTACAGAACAGGGGTGGGAGAAGGTGAGTGAGTAGATGCAGCATGTTCTGTGTGCTATCACTGATGGGGCCTGGGTGTCCACCTGATGCCTTTGCTGTGAACTCCAGCAATTTCTTACAAATGCTGTTCTCTCTTAGGTAGCAGAGGCTCAACGGGCAGAGTTCAGCCCTGCCCAATTCTCTGGTCCCAAGAAGATTAATCTGAACCACTTACTGAACTTCACCTTTGAACCCCGTGGCCAAGCAGGACATTTTGATGGGAATGGACATGGCAACTGGGGAAAAAGGAACAAGTGGGGACATAAACCGTTCAACAAGGAGCTCTTCCTGCAGGCCAAGTGAGTGGGAGATCCGTGGGGCGCTTAGACTTCTGCAGAGACGTGGAGCTGTAAGGGGTGACAAGCCAGGGAATTGTGTTTGGGCTTGAATTGTTTTGTCTTTTCCAGCATAGAATTACTTTTCTGTAGTGTTCTTAGTGGTAATGACTGTATTTTAAAGGGATGTTGTCTTCACCTATTTGCAGATGGAGTGAGTCCTTTAGATACAAACAAAATCTTCTCAAATTTTCAAGCATGGCTTTGGTACATGACACTCCTATTTGGGAATATCTGTATAGTTCCTTATAGAAAATGGTTGTTTTTTCCAAAAGTTGGTTTGTTGAGATGGAAGGGATAGCAGTTGCTAGATGAAAGCTAATCTGAATTTTTAAGTCACAAAGACAATTACTTCTATGGGTCTTAGTTCTTAAAGTGCTGATTATTTTGCGCGCCCCAAAGTATGTAGTATAACCCAACTGATGATCAGTATAGTAACCTAGCAGTAGAATTCCTTTTTGACTGGAAATTACCCCAGAATTTGAAGTGTGTTCAGGACTTCCTATCTCTGATAACGTTAAAGATAAAAAGTATTTTCAGCATTGATGCTTCTGATTTCTCCATAATGTTTTGTGGCTTATTGTAAAAAAGTCTATTTGGAGGAACCCCAATAGTTGTAGCTTTTGTGATAATATTTTTCTCCTTGTGAATTCCTTGTTTTTTAATAGATCCCCATTGCAGCTGACTGTTCCTTACATGTTTCTGGAAAACCAGTCTGCCTGGCTCATTCTGTACTTACTGTGTGATGTTGTGTCTAACTGAAATTAGACACACCTGTATCCTGAAAATCTGGTTGTGAACTGAACTCTTGGTTTCTTGTTGATAGAAGTTACTGACTGCATCCAGCAGTTTTCTGCTGGACAAAGAAGAAGTTCAGGGAATCCTATAGGATAGTTCTCAAAAAGTTTTTAGAAACAACTGAGTGGATCATCTGTCTCTTTGCCTTTCCCCAGCTGCCAGTTTGTTGTCTCTGAAGAACAGGACTACACAGTCCACTTTGCTGATCCAGATACCTTGGTCAACTGGGACTTTGTGGAGCAAGTGGTCAGTTGTGATGGGCTAGATTTTTTTTTTCCTTCTTAAGAACTTTAACCTGCCTTTAACTACCTCTTTCCCTCTGTGATGTTACATAAAACTCATCTGTTTTGAGTTGAGGCCTTTTCTGTCACTCCCACAATACTGGGAAAGATCTGTCATGGAATATATTATGAAATACTTTCATGACAGGAAAAGAGAAGTGCTAAAATCTATTAGGAAAATTAGCAGCTTCTTCTTGCTTTCGCAGATGGGAGCTCATCAAAAATAGTATCTGACATTCTGTAGACAGAGTCCTTGTGATCGAGATATTAACAGAAAACTTGGGCATGAGTCCATGGAAGAGGACTAGAGTGTAGAATTTTGAAGAATTATTCTGTGCATAGGTGGCCTATCTTGCCTAGCAACAAAATGGAAAATCTTTTGAGGATTGTGGTCAGAAGTTTTGGGTTGCCTCAAGCAGAAATTTATATCTGCCAAGACAGTCTCTAGTGCATGGTGTAGGTGGAGAGGAGGTAGGCTTACTGTTACCTGTCACTACAAGAGAGGTGGAAATACCTAGGTGCTTGCTTGGCAGTTATGTCTCTGCCACACAGAGATGCTACCAAAGTGTCTGACTAGACCTAGCATGTTCATGGAAGTGGGTAAGTTCAGTCTCACAGTTACCCAGGGCTGCACAAATCTGCTTGTGGGAGAAGCCGCAGAGCTCGCTTGCCCTTTTCTCACTGTATGAATTTGCATGATGAAGATGCTGCTAGCTCTTAGAGATGATGAAAACATGAAGGGAAACATGAGAAGACTCACTTTTTAATGCCATTAGAGTAGAAATAAGACATAAGAAATAAGATGGGTTGCTTAGAAGGTTATTCCGTGTGCAGTCTGAAGGTGTTAGTTCACAGTGCACTAATTTCTTGGTAAATAAACAGAGCCTAAAGAGCTGGAAGATAATAGGTTAGAGTAGATCTTACAGGTGGCTTATTCTGGATCCTAGGAATTGATTTCTGAGTCTAAAACTTGTACTGTTCTCATGTGCCATTTCAGAGAATCTGTAGCCATGAAGTGCCCTCTTGCCCCATATGTCTGTACCCACCGACCGCCGCCAAGATCACCCGCTGTGGGCACATCTTCTGCTGGGCATGTATCCTTCACTATCTCTCCCTGAGTGAGAAGACCTGGAGTAAGTGTCCTATTTGTTATGGCTCTGTTCATAAGAAGGATCTCAAGAGGTGAGAGAATATTAATTAAATCATGCATCTTTTTGAAAGGTTATTTTTACACTGCTAACCTCCTCTGTACGTTTCAGTGTTGTTGCTATGGAGACACGTCAATATGCAATTGGTGATACCATTACGATGCAACTTATGAGAAGAGAGAAAGGTGTTCTGGTAGCACTGCCCAAATCCCAGTGGATGAATGTGGTTCAGCCTGTTTACATCAGAGGTGAGTGTATCTGAATCCTGGTGGCTGGAATCCTGTTCCTGACTTTGACCAGGATTTGTGTAGACGCAATTGACCCTGGCAAGGCCATGCTGTCATCTTGAAATACACCAGACTGCAAAACATGGGGCTTAGCAGCAGAAAAGCTTAATGACCACATATTAACAATAAACTTTCTATTCACGCTGTTTTTCTGTAAAGACTTCAACTTGTGTGCTGTCCCTTCAGGTGACTGAACTGCAGACTCCTGCCTTCGCAGTCACTGCTTATAGTTTGATGTGTCCTTTGTATCCTGCAGTCATTGGTGTGACTCTTGCTGCTTTTATTGGCTCTTCAGTGTCCTTTTTTCCTCCTGAGTCATTATACAGCTTCACAAAAATAACTGTCTCTGTGTCTAAACTATTTCAAGGCTGTAATCTTCAACAAGGTTTTCATCATCTTCACTTATCAACTGAAGTCAATGAATGCTATGGGGAAATAATGAAAATTGTTGCAAACCTATTCCAAACATCTGTTGCCTGACATCTTCAGTTTTCTCCAGTCAAGAGTGTGACTAACTCATCATCATCTTATCTGTTAGTATCGCAAAAAATTTGTGACTAAAGAAATAATTTTACTGAACATTGCTGCTTTGTGGGCTGTCTTGGCTCACTTCATTTTGCAGTCACATTTAGGAAAGGCTGCATGCATTTAAACTCTCTAGAAAAAGTCAAGTCTTCTAATGTGTGATGGATAGCCAGCATGCAGGCTGTGGTCTTACGTGTTTCTCAGTATTTGAAGCTAGGGGACTTTAAGTCCTTTCATAAAACAAACATAAGAACAAATACAGGATTTGAGAACACTCTGAAGCCAGGAAATTCACCATTAACTTCTTGTCTGTAGGCAAGGTTGGACTCTGGGGAGCAGTGAATACAGGGACTCTGTTAATATGGGATATTGTGTTTGCTGTAAGGTAACAGCAGCGGTCACCTTCTGCTAAACTGCAATTCTTTAGCTTACTGTTTCTGCTGTGCTTCTTGTAAAAACCTCATAATAGCGTTTTGTATGGATTTTTAATACATATGGGCTTATGAAATAGTTTGAGCCAAGCCAGGGTGGCTTTGCAGAAATTTCTAACAGCGGTATTTTTGAGAAAAGAGGAAGAAGCTGCAGTTTTCATTGTTTCAGGAAGCTTTGACACCCTCAAGGCTTCTCAAAGGTGATGCTCCTACAGTGTAGAAGTTTAGGCTTGATTTTTACTGATGTGTAGCAACTCAGTGGTGAAGTGGCAGATGAACTGCTGTGTGGGAGAGATACATGTCAGAGCAGCTATGTGACACCAGCTTGTGATACAATGGTAAATTGTGGAGTCTGTATCAAACTCTTGCTGAGTGTTGTCTGCCCTGGGAAATTAACTCATAGAAGTAAGCAGTAACAAAACTCTGCAGAAGCAGCAGCAGCAGTCCAAACTGGTGGCTCTACGTGCAGATATTAATGATTTGGTGCTCCTTCTGTGCAGATGACCAACACAGTCAGTATTCAAAGCTGCTTCTGGCATCCAGGGAGCAGGTCTTGCAGCTGGTGATCCTGGAGGAGAAAGCGGCATTATTGAAACAGTATGAGGAAGAAAAACATACCCCAGAAGCCTGTTTCATTGAGGCAGCTATCCAGGAGCTGAAGGTAAACAACCTCTTGGGAGGCTTTTAGTAGCTTTATTTTTAAGAGTATGCTGAGTGCTGAGCATCCTTGTTCTGCTGCGTGGATGATTGTGTGTGATCATTCTGGTCTCTAGCAAGTTGCTGGTGTTTGCTGCTGGAGTAGCATTATACACCTTGGAGCAGACTGTAGCCTTTGGGCCCCAGGTGCCTGATGTGGTGTTGAGGATAACACAACAGCATGGTTTTTATGGGATGGTATTCTAGTAAAGCAATGCCAGGGCAAGGCTAAAAATAACTATGGGGGTGGTGTCCTGGCTTAAATGGCA
>WAAG01047562.1:0-15070 GCA_013390105.1 Tichodroma muraria | reverse complement strand
GGCAGGGGTAGGACTGGATGAGCTTTGAGACCTGGAGACTGCACTGCAAACATCTGCCTTTGGCACTACCAGGTTGCATCAAGTTACAACAACTGCCCCTCTCAACCTCCTGCCAGAGCTGCCAGCCACCTGACCACTCCACCCACACCCTCCCAGAAAGTTATTTACAAATAAAGGACAGTGCTATCTTTGTGCAAATATAAATATTAGGGCAACATCCTGACACTGCTGCTCTGCTGTACATATCTCTGCCTTTACCCCTTCACAAGTATTCCAAGCTCCTTTGTCACATTTGCCCAACTTCTGAACTAGGCAAAAATCTACTCAGTGAGACACCTGACAGCTTCTGTGTTTTTGTTCTGAATCCTTTTTCTGTTCTTTTAAAAGGAAATTAGAATTTTTTGTAAAATATGCTGTCCTCAGTCAATTACCCTTTCTTCCTCTGTGATATCCATGGCAGGGGGTTGGATGAGATGGGATTTAAGGTCCCTTCCAACACAAACCATTCTGAGACTCAATGACACACAAGAACTCTACAAAAGACCTTGGTGGTAGCACAGAGCTGAATCCACAGATGAATTAATGTGACACTTGAACTCTTCTAGAAGAACATTTGTGCTGTGGCCTACATACTTTCTCGTTTCTACAGGAAAAAGACCAGTCTGGTCACCAAGCACAGGGACGTGCCTGCTCCCCACTTACACCACCACTGCTCCCGGTGTTTCTTTTGCACTGGCAAGTGGCACCGAAGCGGAATGAACACAAGTGCCTTGGCAGTGCTCTCCCTGCCGTGTGTGTGTGTGTGTGTGTGTGTGTGTGTGTGTGTGTGTCCCCACCTGCAGGGTGGTGCTCTGGTCAGAGAAGGGGGAGCTGAAGAAGGTGGTGACGATGCTCATGACGATCTCGGTCACGTACTTCTCCAGGATGGAGTCCGCGTGCTTCCTGTCGCTGGTGTTGTTGCAGGCCTGCAGCACAAACCAGAGCGGGGTCAGGAGCAGCTCACCAAGGCAGCTGAGACTGGGATTCCTCATTTCACATTGCCCTGGTCCCAGCAGTTGAGTGATACCGATGGCACTGGGGCTCTGCGAGCCCAGCCCGCGCCAGAGCAAAGCCAGCGCTGCTCCTGGTTTGATGTGCTGGCTGGGGGAAGGGAAAAAACCACAGTGTCCTGGAGGAAAGCAAGAGCAGGATGGGGAGGACTGAGGTGTAATGCTTTCGTATGGGGAAATACTTGGAATCCCAGGCAAAAAGCCATATGGCCAAATAAACACCAAGCCTGGAAAACAATCTGTCCTGACCTGCCAAAAAACGCTGAGTGCTGCTCAGAAAGGAGCTCAGTGATGCTGGCCAGAATAAGCAGGCCAGGTGGCAGGACAGAAAAGGCACTGGACAAAGGAACAGGGTGTGGAGCTTCACTGAGCTTTGGTTTGGGCTTGTGGTTTTTTTGTTTTTTGTTTTTTTTTTTTTTTCTTTTAAAAAGGAAAATATGAATGTGTTCCATGGAATATGACTAATGAAATCCACAGGCATAAGGGAAAGGAGACACACATTTGCAGGAACAGAGTATTCAGGGTACTTATTGCCTTGATGCACTGGGCTGTCTTATCCTTACTGCTCTGGATTAAAGAGGTTTTTAAGCTCCCTGAATTCAGTTCCTTGGTGTGGATACATTACCCGACAGATGTCAACTAGGAAGTTCTCAAACAGCTTCCACATGTGATTACTGGTGTAAATCTCTTTCATTTCTACTTCTGTGTCCACATAGCAGTGATTCAAGAAGTTGATGTATGCTATTTTGACCTAAAAGTAGAGAAAATAATTCATAAAGAATAAAAACCTGACTAGTGGCATGAATGAATATGATGCCACATTAAAACTGCTACACAGATCATTTGGAATTCTACTTCTTCCTTTTACTTAAACACTGGTGAAATTTAATGCCATGAATAGCAAGACACCATCCAATAAAAAACCACCAGGATTACTGCAGATAAAACGTCAGCGTAATAATAATTTCCAGTTCTGCACAACCATCTGTTCAAGGTTAGCAGCACACCCATAAACCTCTCTGCCTCAAAAACCCTATAAAATAACCAACTAGATCATCACATTCCCACTTTCAGGGTAAGGAGGAAGTAGAAAAGGATTTAACTTGAATACCCAGGTTAGCTGGGGGTGCCAACAGCAGCAGCAGGGAGGAACTCCAGCTTCCCGCTCGCTGCCCACCTGCACCAACCCCCTTGCCAGGCCAGACTCAGCAGAACCAACCTTCTCTCACCCAAACCCAGCACATTTCAAACACAAACAGCCCCGTTCTCCTGTGAGCCCTCACCTCGGGTATGCAATCCTCGTGGGTCACCACCCTGACAATGTCATCCAGAGGGAGGAGGGAGTTGCATTTGATTTCTGTGTAGACGTTTTTGCCCTCTGTGCACACAGCCAGCAGCTCCACCAGGTGGATGTGGTACATCAGGGGACTGTTCTCATCCATCCGATCCCTCTCCGACCTCATCATCTGCACCAGGGTCTGGAAGGAGGCTCTGTCGTTGTAGAACACCAGCACATCCTCCCCTGCATTCACCAGCTACAGGGCAAGGAAAAATCCCATCAGCAGAGCGAAGCCGGGATCCCCCCAGCACCCCCTGGCTGGGGGCTGTCCCAGCACACGTCCCCTCCGCTGCTCCGCAGCCCCTCAGGGCAGCTGGGCACTGCCCTCACGGACACAGGGCTCCAGGAGCACGCTCCCCATTTAACTGACCCCTTCTGAACTGATGAAGAAATTCAGAGCCAGTCCAGCTGCCTGCTTAGCCGGGAGCTGTGCCAAGCAGTTTGTGACTTTCCATTGTGCCTTTCCATTTCCCGTCTGTCACCCCGGGTGACTTTCTAAGGCAGCTGTGGACAGCTGCCCAGGGCACAGGGGACGGGAGGCCTGCAGGGCTCCTCCTTCCACCCCTCCCAACAAACACCAGCCATTTTCCAAGGCCAGGTAGTGACATGTTAAGTCACACGCTGAACATTTCCATCAGCTTTACATTTGACACCTGGCTGGCCACCATTTCAGAGAAGTTCAGACCTCCTGGAACTCCAGGAAGGGAGGGAGATGGAGCAAACTGAGCCCTGGCCCAGGCTGGACACTGCTGAGCACACAGCTGGAGGGATCCAAGGCTGGATCCTCCTGCAGGGTTTGGAAAAACCAGCAGGATAAAATGCAGAGGAAAACCCCCAGGGCAGCTGCTGACCCTGGGGAAGCCCCTGGCTGAGCATCTCACACTCAACTGTGTGTTGAGAAGCTCACGGAGCTGGTTTTGAACTGAACAACAAAATAGAGAAGATATTCAATCCACCTATCAGGACTGACACTCAAAAGCCAGATTCTGACAAATCTGATCCTGGGGCTCCCCCTGCTGAGGAGGCCAAAACATTCCATCAGATGGGCAGATCTGCCAAACAGATCCCATCCAACATCCCACTTAAAGGCATTCATTCACCCTTCTCTTACCTCTCTCTCCCTTTTATCCTGACTCCCCAGTTTCCAGTTACCCACACACCTAAAGCCAATCCCCATCTTCTTCCCCTTCAGCACCTGAACAGCTGAAGAAGTCCATCTTGCTAAGCCTATTTGCAAGGGCTTGGAGAGACAGGACAAAGGGAGATGGCTGCAAAGTGACAGTAGGTTTCGATGGCAGAAAAGATATGGGTGGTGAGGGCCTGGCACTGCTGCCCAGAGAAGCTGTGGCTGCTCCTGGATCCCTGGAAGTGCCCAAGACCAGACTGAATGGGGCTTGGAGCACCCTGGAACAGTGGAAGGTGATTCTGTGGTGGTTTTGATTTCATAAAAAACTCCCATCAAAATGCTATCATGGTGAAATTCTCCTTCTGCTTCAGTGATCTTGAAATTAAACTACTTCTCTTCAAGCCAATTTTGCTAGACAAAGGCACCCTTGCTTCATAACCCCACCTGCATGCTGCTGGGTACAGGCCTGGGAAGCAAGTCATGCCATTAATAACCAACCCCTTGTTACACCTGTGAGTCAAGAGCTCAGAGAGCTTTTGGTCACAAAAAGCCTGAGCTTCCTGGGAGCTGCAATGCTCTTTTTGCATGGAGAGAGCTGTCAGCTTCTTGGCAGTCCCCGAAGCGAGAGGATCAATTTGTCATGTTCACCAACTGCTATGTGCAAACTTCTGTTCAGACCCTGCAAATCCCTGCAGCTCTCACCTCAGCCATTACCATATCTTGGCATTTCTTAATGAATTTCCCCTCTGCCTTGACGATGGTCTGCAGGAACTTGATGTACTGAACGTTCCTGCCATGCGTCTCGATGCAGTGGACGAAGTGCTGAACCACGCGCTCGTTGATCTCGCTGCAGAGCTGGAAGTTGTTCATGAAAATGTGCTGCATTGTCACTGCTTCCAGGATCTGATGGAGGGGATGAAAGGGAGCAAAAAAATCAGAAAATCAACAACCCACCACATCCCCATTGAGGTTAGGGTAAAGCTAACACTTCTGCGGGTGCAGGGCTGAAGGGAACGTTGCTGAGGACCTCAGTTTCCAACACCACTGCTCCCATCTCAGCCTGTTTTTCACTCCACTTCAGCCTCTTGAACTTTCTACACTGAAACTGCCTTAAACAAACATCTTGCCAACTTTCGAAGCCTTAGAATGAAAACAAAATGTGACCTCTTCAACCAATCTTGCAACAGAAGAGCCCCAGAGGTATCACCAAAGACAATCCAGTCCCTTCTCTTGCTGGAACAAAAAAAATAAAACATGACCTGAGGTTATTCTTACCCCTGGGTTAAGGAACAGGTTTATGTGCTTGTGCAGCAAGGCCTGGTTCTGTTGGTTCCCAGCACAGAAATTCTGCAGGAACTCGTGTGCAAGCTTCATTATCTCCTGCATCCTCGTGTCCTCAGCCTGGGATTGCACGACAAAGAAGAGGGGGGTTAAAAGGAATCCAAAGGTTCACCTCGAGGTGAGCACAAGAAGAGCCACAGCTCCAGCAAGGGAACTGTCACGTCTCTCACACCCCGAAGGAAAACAAACCTCCACCCAGTTCACAGACGTTTGGGATGAGCTGGGCCAGCTCCACGCTTCCAAAGAGCGTCAAAAATAAAGCCCATAATAGAAACTACAGTAGTTTATTCTCTAAAAGCGCCTATTCCACAGCCAGGCCTGCCAGCAACGTGCTTTAGTCACTTCTACGCTTCTGAACACCCCAGCCCCTTGGCCAAACCACACATCATCACCTCGGGCTGCCCAGGAAAGCTGCCACGTCCCGCTGCAGAGCATTCCGGCAGCACGGACCGGGAAGCTCATGGCAGAGCAGGGATGGAAAGTTGCTATTGCACCAGCTCAGCCCAATTCATCTTTACTGGAACCTCCACGCTCCTTGCAGCCTTCCAAGCACCGCTGAGGAACCGGTGCCTTCCTCTGACGTCAGCGTGGATTCCCAACCCACTGATGGCAGAAGCCGCACTTGGGAAAACAACTTGATTTTATTTTTAAGGAATCTCATGTATTTCCATGGGTGAAACCCCTTCCACACTGCCTGTCCGTTGCACATTCACAAGAAAGTGACAGGAAGTGATGAGAAGGTGTTGAAGGGTGCTTTTGCTGCCTAATTTTTAGCAAAATATGATGCAAGAAACCACAAGAATTAACATGAATCAAAGGTGCTGGGTAGAATTACTGGTACTCAGAAACCTGATGAGTTGGGAAAAAAGGACAGCAGGGTGATCAGGAAAATGTGAAGAGGCACCTCACCTCTATACTGATAAATACATGTCACCTGTGATTAATGAGCAGCCAACATAATGACCTTGGGGTGTGCTGTGTCAGCACAGCCTGGTGCTCCGCAGGCTCACAGGCACAACCCAGGCCCAGTGGGCTCCAACCTGCAAAGCTGGCAAGTGTTAGCACTGATATGGCTAATTAGGAGCAGCAGATCTCACCTGCAGAGCCAGTGGGTATTGATTCACCTCTAAGGGGGAGGTTAGGACTCTACAGCTGGGGGAGGGTCTGTGCCTACTGCTCACAAAAGCCCTGGGGGACCAGGCACCCTTCCCTGCCCCGGCTGTTCCCAGGATGGTGCTCACACAGCTGCCTCACAGCAAGGGTCTTGCTCCCATCAACACAGCTTAACCTCAAGGCAACACCTGCCTCACGTGAAAAGCTCAGAGTTGAGCCTTAATTCTGAAGTATGATGCATGAATATTTCTTCAGGCAATAGTACATATCTGTATATTCAACGAATAAAATAAGCAGAGTTTGTCGGAGCGTGGGTGTTTCACGGACTGCGAGGCTGCATAAACCAGCCTCTCTGCATCCATTCTACAGGGAGGAGGTTCAGGAAGATTTAGAGGAGGTATGAAAAGCCTGTCAACATGACACAAAGCCCCACCTTCTCGTAAGGGATCTGCAGCAGCTCCAGCACCACGGCATGAGCTCCCATGTTCCTCAGGAGTCGCTGCTGCTGCTTCCTGCTCTTCCTCACTGAGGCCCCTTCCTGCACGCAGAGCTTGCTGAGCCGCAGCAGGATCTGCAGGAGACACTGGCCTTAGAGCCCCAAATCTGGCTTTTCTTCCAGAGAACGCCAGGTCCCAGAGAGCAGCGACAGGGACCAACTCATCTGCACGGAGCAGAGCGGCTCCAGGCAGCCCCGCGTGGCCCAGGCTCCATCCGTGGCATCTGACTAGGGCTGCTGGACTTGTAAGATCCTCGTGGGTCCCTTCCACCTCAGGATACTCTACAATTCTGAGATTCTATGCTCCTGCAGAACTCAGCCATGTCAAGTGAACCCAACACCAAGCTCCACAGCAGAGCCACAGACACACCTTTAGCTCACACCACACCAGCACCACAGCACGTTCTTGATCTGGTATTTTCTACATTACATTTCAACAGCACAGTGGCTTTGAGTGCAAGGTACTCAGGACAGGGCAAATTAAATGGCTTCTCCCCTTGCTTACTGCCTTTGTAGTCCTTAATAAAAATATTGTGTTACCATTGAAACAGCAGCAAACGTCGTGTTTCTCACTAATCCATTCTTAAGGAAAAAATACACACGTCGTGCTTATTCTATCCTGGCTTCTCATTCAAGTTGGGATTTGTTATTACTCAGCAAATAGTTTCCACAATGGCAGAGTGACTCAGACTTTCCTGGGTGCCTCCCTCTGACTGCAGCTCTCCAGAGCTCTGTTACTCATTTACACTTCCAGTGAACTATCAAGAAGCAAAGTTTTACCTCTTTTACTACCCGGTAGTTGTAGCTGCTAGTACTTTCAGGCTTTTGAGACTTGCTGTGACCTTCCTGAGGATAAAATCAGACAATTTATTAGTAGCTTATACTACTGTCTACATGAAGGCTAAAATTACCGTTCTAGGATAGCGCCCGCTCTCCTCCTGGGAAGGATTGTCATCCTCCAGCTCTCTGACAGCCTCAGAAAAATACATACAATTATCCTGTCAAGTCACATTGACCTCTAGGACACAAAAGAAGGCGAGGGAGGGATGATTTCAGATGCAGCAACCTCCTGTCCTTTGCCTGTCACATTCTGTCTCTAATCAAGTCTCCCCTCAAAAAAAGCCCCTTCCTCTCTCTCCCTCTCCATTGTTATTAAACTGTCACTGCACAAATACCAAGACATTCCTCACAGCATAGTGTACAAGAAAAGCAACAAGTAGGTTACTTGTATTTACTTCCAACAATAAATGTTCCTAAACCAGGGACTGCTTCTTGGATTCCCTCATTCAGTCTTTCCTACTTGATTGCAAATTATATGGAAGCAAAAGATGCTCAAAGAGCTCTAAGCCAGATGTGCATGTTGGGAAAATCCTGTGTTATCAGGTAAAGCACAGTTCTCTGCTGTCATTTAATCAAGTGCCACTACTCAAAATGCGTCACTGAGCAGTTCACAGCTCTGCCCTTACCTTACTTGAGGTACTTTGGACTGCACAAATCCCGTGCCATTGGTCAGTGCTGAAAGGACACAGCTGGGGAGCCAGAGCAAACCCAAACCAGCCCTGTTAGACCCTAGAGGTGACACCTCAGTGGCTGCTACTGGGCATCCCCTGGCTCAAGTTCTCCTCTCATTCCTGCCTCAACCTGAAAGCAGTAGAGAGAACCTCACCTAGGCAGTGTGCTGGGAAGATGGGCCTTGTCACAGTTCTGAAAGCAGCTACACCCTCCAAATACCCACCCAAATTCACACAAACACATCCCAATTACCTCTTTCTTCTTGTGCTCGTTTTCACCTGGCACACTGTCCATGGCCTCATCAGGACCCTGGCCTTTGTACACCCAGAGCTCAGATTTCTCCACTATTGACCTCAGCTGGTCCAAATCTTGTTTGATCTGCTTGTAGTTGTCAACATCTTGGCTGGTGACGAGCAGTTGAACCTTATAGGGAGGCAAAGCCATTAGTTGCACAAAAAGGGCTGGGTTCAGCTGCCACAAACACATTCAGATGAGGAATAACTCTCCCCAAACACACACCTACCTGCTTGAAAGCTTGAAGGACTTCTTGTCTCTGGCTGAAGTGCCTGAAGAGCAGCTGCAACGCACCAGACACCAGGGGAGGGTAATCGTGCATTGTTAAATGCAGCAGGACCCGGAGAAAAGTCCTGCCCCCGTGATCATCCAAATCCAGAGGGGTGTTCTCCTCACTGGAAACACAGCAGGAGATACCAGCACATTAGACTGAGGGTCCCAGCAGGTTCTAAGTCCTCTTAGCAGTGGCAGAAAAGCTTGTTTTTCTTATTTTTAAATAAGGGGGGCAGTCGTACTGAGATTTTATGGCAGCCTTGAGCTGAGATGCACTAATCCTGCACCTTGGCTTTCACCCACAGCACAGAGCCCTCCCCTGATGATCCTTCTGGCTGAAGAACCCGTTCCTCATCTCTGGTTTTTGATCTAAATGGACCCCACTCTGAGCTGCACCAAAGCCATTTTAGGAAAATGAAGCCTGGGTAGCTGTGGCAGCTGTTTTCCCAGTCCCCACTCCTTGGGAGCCCTCCAGCCTGGGGACTCCCCCTCAGTTTGCACCTGTGAAGAGATACTTTCCTTCCACCAAAGATCCCCTCAGCTTGTTCTTCAATGTGTTCAAAGTCCAGGGCTCCTGAAAAAACAAACGAGACAAATACATGAGGTCTGAATGGCAGCAAAGATGTTTAACAACACTTCAAACGGCAAGTGGGGACCTGAAACAATCATCCCATTAGCCCCTTGGAGATTCCAGAGTCTTCCCTAAGCCACACAACCTTGTTCCTTGCCAAATAACCCACCTGGTACATTAGCTGGCATTTCTTGACTACTGCTTCCAGTGGGGGATTCGGATACCTGGGCATTGCTTTCATCAAATTCATGTTTAAATATACAAAGCAGGCAGGAGATCCTGTAGTCCAACCGCACGTTCAGAATAAACTGATGATACAGAAGTAGGAAAAATGTTGAAATAATCTGTGTATTTCCACATCTACAATTCACACAAAGCAGAGCTACCAATGTGCAACATCAACTGAGTAGAGATGTGGATTTAACCTGGAGAAGCTACCTAGGGTGGGGGAGGCCCTGGCCCAGGGTGCCCAGAGCAGCTGGGCTGCCCCTGGATCCCTGGAAGGGTCCAAGGCCAGGCTGGACAGAGCTTGGAGCCACCTGGGACAGTGGAAGGTGTCCCTGCCATGGCAGGGGGGGAACTGGATGAGCTTTGAGGTCCTTTTCAACCCAAACCATTCTGGGATTCCATCTTTCTAAGACATGCAAATGTTGTCTTAAAATCCCCAGAACTCAGTAATATTTTCCAGGGATTTCAACAACCATGATACACACACGTAATAAATACTGACGAGTAAAACATTTTGGCAGACTTTTGGTGCCTCATTCCTGTGTGATGCTGGCATCCTCACCCCATCCCCCAGGCAAGGAAAGGAGCATTTCCATCTCCATCCTGAACGTGCTGCTGTTCTCCCGGGGTGCTGGGACACAGGAGCAGGACACGAGCTGCCAGGAGCCAGGCTGTGCCATACAAGTCACCACTTCAGCTGGGCTGGACCAGCTGGTGCCAGAGAAACCTCCAGCCTAGCAGAGACCACCTTCTCTGTGATCTTCCTCTCGAGGAAGGAGCTACAAAGCCAAGAACACTCAGAGTTCTTGCAGCTTCTGGGGAAAATGCTTATGCCAGTCTGAATGGCCCCTGGTCACAGGGAATACTGCCACACTGAAACGACCCCCTGCACGTGCCAGACCAGGAGAGAAGCTCTGGCTTGAACTAAAATTAGCAATGGTGCAAGGAAGGAACGGAGCCTCCCCTGTGCTGCACCTGCTGCTGAAGGAAGGGCAGAGCCTCCCACGGGGCACAGGGAGGGAACACCACGGCTCTCCTGCTGCTCCCCTGCCTTCGCCCACTGGGCTCTGGCAGCATTCTGACCACCCCCAGGACCCCACTGATGGAGTTACTGAGCACAAGAAGGACCCCCACATTTAGAGGGAGAAGATGCATTTCAAGGCAACAATTCTGAGTCAATAACGAGGTGTCCCGAAGACTTTGGGGTGAGCAAGTGACAAAACCAGAGGGGGAAGAGAGACAGGCTGGCTGTGAATGCTGAAAACTCGTGTCAGGCTGATGGCTCTGCCAAGAGGAGTCTCGAGATCTCCCCACTCCTCAGGGCACTTCAGTGGCCCTGCAGACTCAGAGAAACTGGGAAGACAACAGGGTGGGGAAAACGACAGCTCTGCCTCAAGTCAGATACCCACAAATCACTACTAAACACGTACATGTCTACTGTAAACTCTCTTGGAATAAATCCTTTCAGTAATGGCACAGTACTGTGTCACAAGCAAGTTGAGAGCCACGTGCCTGACAAGGTCACCCTTGCAATACTTTCCCAGTTTGAGAGTCAGAAATACACTAAGAGGCAGCAGGACACCAGTAATGCTGGAGGACAGCAGGAGAAGCTGCATCAATGTGGTACCTGGAGTATCTCGATGATCTTCAGCTTGGTGTCCATGACCAGGATGTCCTCCTTCTCTGGCTCGCTCTGCTTGACATTCCCCTCGGGGGCAGCTGCCAGAGGAGTCATGGGCAGGAACCCCCCACCCCTGAGCACCACCTGGGTCATCAGCTCCCCCACGCCGTGGATTGACCTCATCACATTGCTCCCTTCAGAGAGGAAACAGCTAGGGTTAGCGGGGTGGAACGGGACTGCATTAACAGGGCAAGGACCGGCCACATCCTACAAAGAGAAATTGTCTCAACATTACACATCCACATCCTGGGGACAGGGGAAGCCAACAGAAGCACTGCAGCACCTGGAGAAGCCTCCTGCCCCCTCCCATCGCAGGCACCACTCAGCTTTACAACCAAGCCATGGACAGAAAGGAGGTTGCCAAGCCCAGCATCACTGGCCGGGCAGGGAGGGGACTGTGCTCTGCTCTGCTCTGGGGCAGCCTCATCTCCAGCCCTGGAGGCAGTTCTGGGGGCAAAAATGAAAGATCTAAAGATGCTGGACAGCACCCAAAGGAGGCTACAAAGATGGAGAAGGGACTAGAGAAGTGACATGAGGAGCAGCTGAGATCACTTAGTCTGTTCAGATGGGGCAGAGCAGACTGAGGTCACTGGGGGCTGCAGCTCTTCCCCAGGGGCAGACACTCATCTCTGCTCTGGGACGGGACCCAGGGAGCAGCTGGAGCTGGGCCAGGGCAGGCTCAGGCTGGAGATCAGGGAAAGGTTCTGCTTCCCCCCGAGGGTGCTGGCCCTGCCCAGGCTCCCCAGGGATGGGCACAACCCCGAGGCTGCCAGAGCTCCAGGAGTGTTTGGACAGAGCTCCAGGGGTGCCCAGGGTGGGGTTTGGGGGGGTCTGTGCAGGGCCAGGGGCTGGGCTGGGCTGATCCTGGTGGATCCCTTCCAGCTCAGGATGTTGTGTGACCTCATCGTTCCACCCCACAGAGACATTTTGAGATGAACTAGAGCCACCCAAGATCTTTCTGCCCTACACTTTCCACTTACCTTTACTTTCCTCGCCTTTTGCCATCTTGGTAATAGGGAAGATGGTAGTGATGTGCACACAGTCTAATATAGCAAGGAGGATTTTGGTTAGTCTGAGGAGGTCACAGAAGTTGTAGAAACCAAAATATATCAGATTTCTGGCTAAGTTAACAACCTACCAAAATAACAATAAAAAGCCTGATTAATACTAAACATTTTGCTATCACAGTCAAGTTGTCTTAACACAGTGAGACAAGATCAAGAACCTGGCTGAGGGTCATATTTTATCATTAATATCTGGGAATTCTGCAAGACTCTCTAGTTCTACATCACATCAAAGTCTTCTACTTGCCTACAAATACTGCAATGCTTGCAGTTAATGTCTGTATCTGCAACTGATATTCTACAGCTACAAAAATCAGACTGTATTTGTCACCTTATAAAACAGGGCAAGACTAGAGGGAAGGTACAGATAATTTTAATCATTATCTCAGAAAAAGATACCACACCCATAAAGCTGAGCTTTGTAACTTCCAAGTTAGGAAATTTCCCCACAAGTCCACCCCATAAAGATCCACATGAAAATACCACATACAGGGCAAGTATTTAATGTAGCCCCATTATCAGAAGTATCTTGTATCAACTGTATTTTTTTACAAAATATCACAGGTTTTCTTAAATTAGTGATTATTTGTTGCATGGATTTGCTACATTTTATTGGCACAGACTATTTTAACAGATCAGTAAGTCACAGGACACTTTTTCTCTTGATGAGCATCACTATAAGCTCTGGAGACTCTCAGTGCATGCAGACAGAGTTTAATTTTTGAGATATTTACTCCAGTAAAGCCTGGCTTTGCAATAACACTGAGAGCACAGAGAGTAAACAAGGCTGCTGCAAACCTCAGACAAACTCACATTCATTAACTGTATTTCAAGAGCCATCATTGCAAACTCACAAATTTCAGTGGGGTTACCTGCATGAGGAGAAAGGAGCCAGGTGAGGCTCAGCACTGACTAATTACACTCACTAATTACTTGCCAAACTACCTGGTGCTGAAAAAATAACCAACATTCCACAAAAAATTAAAAAAAAAAGAATAGGATAAGATCAGAACTGGATAACTACCTCAAAAGTGAGCTTATTTTTCTCTTTATCAGAGAAAGGGAACCTCTGACACACCACATCTCTTAAATATTCCTCTACAAATTCCATTGTTTGTGCAAATCTCTCCTTAATTTCATCTTTGGAAGTTCCACTGCTATCATAGCTGAAGAGGGGAAAAAAAAGAACAAAACAAAAAAGAAAACAAAACAAAACTTAGCATGCAAATACACAGGGCTCTTTTCCCCCCAGTACAATTTCTCATTGCTTTGTCAAAATCTAAGAAAAGCTAAAGGCTGGTAAATAATTTATCCAAACGAGGGAGTCAGGACACTGACACCAGAATTTCCTGGCTTTTGTTGGTTTATCCCATATGCTCATTAGGTACTATTTTAAAACATCTAAGGAAAACAGGAAAAAAAAACAAAAAAAGATAATTTTGTCCCAAAAAACAGAAAAAGCAACCCTCATTATTTGAGTGGAAACAGTGACAAGTGATGTGCAGCACTGAGACTGGGAAGCCAAGAAGGGCTGAGTGGGGATGGTATTTTCCCTCCAAATAAAACCAATATATATGCAAAGGAGATAGTAATTTTTAATATAAATTCTAGAGGTTTTTCTCAGTATGTGCAGAGTGACTTTGAGAAGGACAATCCCACCACCTCCCACAAAAAACTTTTGCTTCCTGTTTGATCACACAGCAGTGGTGAGCCTCTACCAGACCTAAGACTGTTTGGTTTTATATTTCCATCCTTAAATTTGATTTATTATCTACTGCATCTCTCTCAGCAGAGAAAACCAGGCTGGCAAGGAGGGAAATACAAGAAACCACTGAACACCACTATTAACACGGGCAAAACTTGAATTCCTAACACCTAACATCAATTTTAGGTGTTCATTTTCTCCAACCGAAAAAAATGAGCTCTGAACAGTTGAGCACTACAAATTTTGAATTATTAATTATTAGAGTTGACCCAAGTGGTCAAGAAACCACGTGCCTGCTCCAGATGTGGTTTTTGAGCACTGTGCCAGAGGATTTTCCATGGAAAGTTCAGGAACATCTCCTTGTTTTGAGCATCTTTCCCCTTGTTTCTGCTGGCGAGCTCCCACAGGACAAATTGGGGAGGTTTAGAGAGATTTTAGCAAAAGTGTCTTCACTGGAACAGTGTCAAGCCCTGGAACAGGGGGCCCAGGGCAGCAGTGGAAGCACCATCCCTGAAGTGCTCCAAACACGTGCGGATGTGGCACTCGGGGACACGGCTCAGCGGGGAACGCTGCACTTGAGCTTGGAGGGCTTTTCCAAGCTCAACAATTCCGTGGTTCTCCTCCCACCAAACGAGGCAGGAGGAGAGAGGTCCAGGTCACTCCACGGCCACATCAGACACGCTGTGACCACTGAGCTCACCCCGCACGCAGGAGCTTATTCAATTCCCAGCAACACCTTGTGGGGTGTTTGATTTATTTACAAACAGCAACTGGATAAGCCAGGCACGGCTTTAGACTCATGCCTGGCAGCTGGGGTTGTTTCGCCTGGAGAAAAGGAGACTCGGGGGTGACCTCGTCACTCTCTGCAGCTCCCTGGAAGGTGGCTGTGCTCAGGTGGGCTTGGTCACCTTCTCCAGGCAGCACCGACAGAACGAGAGGACACAGCCTTGAGCTGCGCCAGGGCAAACACAGGTTGGATATGATGAAGAACTCTTTTACAGAAAGGGGGATAAAGTACTGGAATGCTCTGCGCGGGGCGGTGGTGCACTCACCACCCCTGGCAGTGCCCAGTAAAGACCGGCTGTGGCACTCGGTGCCCCGGGTCAGCCCAGCCCTGGGGCACCGGTGACCCCGGAGGTCTCTCCCAAGGCGGCGATCCTGCGCCTCCTAAACCCCCCAGGCAGCACTCACTCGTCGATGGCGATCTCGGAGGGGATCTCGGACCAGAGGCGGGCGTATTTGACGGGGGTCACCTGCTCCTGGGGGTCCCTGTCCACG